>JANVCJ010071804.1:0-12436 GCA_026413505.1 Epizoanthus ramosus
CCAGTTCCGTATTGTTCTTGGTACAAAGGAGTACATGTGATAATTCGTACGGGAATGTGGTACCTCATACGCAAGCGCTGCTTGAAGAAGAAGCAATAACTAAATATCAAGCACTAATTCAGAGAAATGCAAAGACTGTCTGACACTAAGATTACACTTGTTTGGGAAATTCTTATTCCAAAATAGGAATACACGTAATACATTCTGGCCATTCTGCTACCTGGAACAGAATACACAGAATATATTCAAAGTGTTCTGGAATAGTTATAGCTTCCAAACAAATGATTTTTCTGATTTATTCTGATTATTCTGATTCTGGAATAATGCCAAACGAATGCACACAAAGCTGAAGACATGAGATTGAACTTCCCACTAATTAACAATAATAATAATAAATTATTTCTATAACGTTTTTTCCTTTACCATACATCTACATATATACTAGATAAAATAATCAGTGCTTGACCTTAACTTCTTAACTTACTAGTCCTTGGGCTAGCGAGGTTTGAAATTTACTAGCCAACCGACATTGTCTGGTACCCAAGCCTTAGGTTGGAGCTTTCAGTCGCACTCACTTTTATTTTAGTCAGGCTCCACACTCACTTTTATTTTAGTTGGGCTCCACACTCACTTTTATTTTAGTCGGGCTCCACACTCACTTTTATTTGCCACCTCTAAGATGGAGTTATCTGATCGTAGAATGCAAGAAAACTTTCTTTCTTTTTTTTCCGTTCTCTTTGGCAATCAACTAAATTTTTTCTTTATTTATCTTTTCAAAACCAGGCCCGTAGCTAGGTTTCATAGAGGGGGCCTCGGAGACTTTACAAACTTTGTAAACATCTGCATTTTTATAAATTTATTATGTCATTGTATATGTTTTGGTTCTCAGGGGGGTTCATTCGAACCCCTCAAACCCCCCTCATATTGGCCTGAAAACCTCTTCTAACATGACTAGCCCAGTGGCTAGTGGTTCTCAAATTTTACTAGCCCAAACTCATTTTTTACTAGCCCTGGGCCAGTGGACTACTACTAAGGTTGAGCACTGATAGCCAACAATATTTTATGTGTACAAAGATACGACTTTTCTCAACACTTGTAATACCCAGTATCTTATGGATTTCCATATGATAAATACATGTACATGCATCTGTTCTCCAGTGCTGTACCTGTTGTCGGGGTACTAGGAACAGTAGCTATGCTGTAGTGCTCCACTGATCTGATGAGCCGCTCGGTCATCTCATCAAGGTTAACGTCATCTGACTGGAATGCCTGTTTGGCAATCCATGAATAGTTTGATACATCAGCAAGGTTCTTCACATAGTTCAGCACAGATTTGACGATGGCTTCATTAGGTGGGAAGATTGCTTGTTTACCAACTTGGCCCTAAACAGAGATCACAGAAATTTCTTATCTGGTTATGTACATATACACATTACTATGATGCACAAGTTACAAGTGTCGGTGAATGCTCAAAAATAATATTCAACTCTTCAGAAAATGTCCACTCCAGAATACTTAGTATATCACTACGAGAAATTATCATGTCATGAAATAAATTGTGTTCAATATCATAAATATGAGATTGACTAGGTACCGAGTGAGGATTTCGAGTTGGATTTCGAGTTGGATTTTCCAGTTAGATTTTCGAGTTGGATTTCGAGTTGGATTTTTGGTTTGGATTTTCGAGTTGGATGTTTCAGGAAAAAAATCTGAAATCCAGAAAATCGAACATTGATTTCCCTCGGGGCGATTCGATATATAAATATTATGGCTCCTCAGCACCTAACCCTAACCCCAGACATTCAACTCAAAAATCCAACTCAAAATCCAACTCGAAAATCCAACTTGAAATCCAACTCGAAATCCAACTCGAAAACCCAACTCAAAATCCTCACTCAGTAAATAGCCATCATCCATAAATATCATAGAGCATCGGATCAAGTGCTATAACAAACTCAAATATTGTTATTAATCTTGATTATGGAGAGGTGAAAAAATCACAACAAGAGAAAGGACAGGTCATTTCTTGAATATGATCTACTTTCCCTTACATAACCTTGGTGCAATGGGGCAAAATGGTAACCAAGCTATCAGATAAAAACTTTTAACACATAACTGACCGTGGGCGAAATTGACCAACTACAATACATGTACTTTAGATAGTTGTGACAGCTTCTTTACACAGACGAAGTACATGTAAGAATGGCTACTAAAAATAGTATGAAATGGTGAACTTTTATAAGCCGTTTCTCCAGCTGCTTTGAAGAATCACCCAACTATGTGAAAACCCTAATCATTACTCATGTCAGTACAGAGATACCAGATCTATTGGAACGGGGATTCAAAGGGTTTGAATGAACCCCCTGGAACTACATTTTACAGACAATTTGGATCGAAATATGTAGTCGCTACTCTCTGTTGAAGCCATAAGCCTCAACGAACCCCTCAACAACCCAGCTACAGGCCTGCTAATGACGACAACTTCATACTCACATGCAGTTTTGCCACAGGATGTTCTGGTCCCAAGAGAGACCAATGAAATGTTGCCAAGTATTCCTCTGGAATAAACTGATTACCTAGCAGACTGGCAAACAGTCCAATCTGGCTATGATGTAGTTCCAAATCTCTAAAGATTTTCTCAATGTCAAAAGAAACTGTATTAATGCTTCTCTTCTCCATTTTAAGTTTTTCAGCTGAGAAGTACCTTGGCGCATTTAGCAGTATATAGTCTGCGTGGTTACCCACAATACCTAGCAAATTCTGCCTCTTGCAGAATGACATGACTTCCTTGTGTAGGTCGCCCAGTGACACACAGACAGACACGCCACAACTACGAAATGCCAGGCGCAAGCACGAACTTAGCACAGGCGGTGAGAAAAACAGTTTCTTAGAAGGATAAGTAGCATTTCTCATGACATGAGATAGCGCTTGATATGCCTGCTGTCTGTTCTCCTCTTCAAGCTTTACCCACTCGTGCAATTTCATGGAATTCACTTCACCATCAAAGTACGCAACTGGCTCGATCCCAAGTTGACGAAATGATCTCACAAAGTTTTCCACATTGCGTAACATTTGATTCCACTGTCCACCACAAACCCAGTCGACGTTAGGTCCATAGAGAATCCTTGAACAACTTCTGACGTCCACCACTAGAACCGTGCTGCCCCCAGACTTGCCCTTACAAAAATCCTTCAAGTCGACTGGCTGGCAAGCCTCCTTGCTATATTCCTCCAAAAAGTTCTGTAATCCGTGCATGCTCATCTCGGAAACAGTATTATCAGTTTATATATATCAAATAACAGCTAGAATTTTCACAGAATGACAGATTTTCTGCGTAGAACAGCTTCAACACGTGTTCCGGCAGTCCGCCATGTTATCCCGATAGCACCACGCTCCTTCGAAGACCGCGTGGAGACCTGGGATATCTTATCACTTGCAATGCGCCCTGGGATATCCTATCACCATGGAAACGCACGTGGCTAGACTGTCGCTGTTGCCATTGCTACAGGACGCCAAGAGCTTCGATATACACAGCAGTCGCCAAGTGGAAGCACGGTGAAAAGTCTATCAATCTTTCCTTTATTTTATCAGCTCTTTTGATTCAAAATGCCACGAGATCCCTACCCATTCCCAAGACTACAAAATGACACTGATTTTGTTGGACAAGAAGGAAAACAGGTAAACTTTTATTCAATTTTATTGCTTTTTTCGCTTGTGTTTATTTATACTTGTAGATTTCCTTGTGATCGCCATTTGACTATAAACTTGTTGTTGCTTGATCTTCCTGAGTCCCCAGTGCCACTGGTGTGAAACAGATGAAAATATTTTATGTGTTGGTAGTTCATTAAGACAGTAGCTTTAATTTGAAGAAAGTCCACAAATGAATGTGAATATTTTTCTCGATTTGTTAAATCATGTCCGGTTCGAAGTCGCCTTCGATTTGTTTGCTTTGCAGGCAGATTATTAAACTATCTCTCTCCCATGATTGTTTATTTCGTGTAAATGCATCGCCAGTTATTCAATCCAATCATTATCATCTTAGAAATGCTGTGCAGAGTCAGCTTCACAGTTAGTTATTCTCTGTTCTATTGCTGAGCACCAGATGTATTGACAATGGCGCATCGCAATCGCGTTCGAACACTTTCCACATGTTCTCGTACTAAATTACAGCATTCTTGGCATTCCAGGTGGATCCGAAGACAGCGTCAAACAGCAGCAAAGAAGAGGCGCCCTGGAACAGACTCTACAACACGGCCACCTTAAGTAGTTCGAGGAGAGAAGTTTTTCACCATGATCCTCAGGTAATGCAATGTTTCATTGCCCGCGCTCCCTTCTTGAGTTCATACCGTACGCGTGTTTATGTTTGTTTACTGATTGCTGAATGTGCGTGATCCTCACCAGTGGCAGTGGCGAGACAACTCAGACTGGCGAAGCAACCGGACACCTCGTGGCTTGTATTAAAACATGCAGTGATGGGCTTCGCCTTTTGTGGATTATTCAATTAGATTTAGACTACTAAAAGAAGCAAAATTAGAACTTCGTTCGTCGAATTGTATCTCCAAAACTAAAATATTATTTCGACATCCGTCTGTAATAAAAGTAAAAAGAAAGAGGAGATTTGTAAACAACATTAGTTCAAATATAATTTTATTTCAGTGAAAGTTTAGTTATTCATGAAAAAATTTACTAGTAATCACTGTTTGTACCAGTTGTGTATGCAATCAAGCAAAGTGGCTGGGATTTAGTCTCAAATCTTTAAAAATGTGTCAAATGCCCAAGGGTAGCAGTTAATTTATAAAACGAATAAATCAACAAATTTCAAATATTAAATCCCCTTCCAATACCTCACTCCCCTCCACCTTCGTGGCTAATAGCCTAACCTCAACTCTAGCTTCATCACTACTACACTGATTAGGCCCAGTGCGGTAGGCCGAAACAGTACTGTCTGCAGTTAGTTATATTTAGGTATATATATAATTTATACAAATTACCAATCAATCAAATGAAGTTATTTTTATTACATGTAAAGCCCAAAATCAGAACATTTTATGTATGCATCTTTCGAGATTAAATAAGGCCTTGTACTTTGGGAGAGGTGAGATTTTAATCATCATTTTTGTCAATATCTTGCATGTGCTTCACTTATATTTTTAAAAGTTATTTTTGCTTTTCGTTCAGGGTTATGGTATCCAAAATGTTATCACTTTTAAAATTTTGAGGTATCATCGATATCGTTAACACTTGATAGAATATCAAAATCATCAGGTTTACCATTTTTCTGCTCCACAGTTTATCATGACTTGTGCACAGAGTTGTTTCTGATCATTTTATTTCCATTCCAGGCCCCTTACGACAGCTTAGACTTTGTAATTAAATCAACATATGATCACCACAATGAGTTTCTCTCATCAAAAGCTGAGACCTTGATACAATATGAGACAGCAGGGAAACCGCATGGGTGAGTTTAAATTGTTACAGTTGCTAATTAAAATTATTATTAAGGAGGCAATTAAAGTACAAGTTAAGAAAA
This sequence comes from Epizoanthus ramosus, assembly GCA_026413505.1. NCBI lineage: Eukaryota > Metazoa > Cnidaria > Anthozoa > Zoantharia > Epizoanthidae > Epizoanthus > Epizoanthus ramosus. Next base: position 5,531 of record JANVCJ010071804.1, read on the forward strand.
CCTGGTTGCCAAGAAATATATTAGCCCCATTTTATGCAATACTATAGTTATAAAGTTATTGTATGGGAATTATATTTTCATGGAAATGCTAGACAGAAAAAGATTGCTAGGGTACGTTGATGATATAATCAAAGCCTGTGTCAGGGCCGTAGCAAGCCATTTTTTATTGGGCTGGCCCAATATTTTAAGGGGTGGTGGGGGTACAAAATGAAGGACGTGAAGGGTAGCTATAACTATAAGGTAAGGCTGAGAATGCTTTGCCTGGTTAATGTTTGTCTGAACAAGACGTTATTGGATATATTATTAATAAAATAAATTACAATTCAGCCTGTGAAACCTATCCTGTCAAAATTATTGGGGGAAAACGCTGGAAAACGCCGCTGAACTCACAAGTTCCTTTCTAGAAATTAATAGACCATATTTCTATTGTCCCACAAGAAAGCTTCGTAGTCCTAATTTGTGTTATTATAATATAAATAAACGAGAAGAAAATAGATGTCGCAAAAAATAACCTGGAAATCAAAATTCCAGAAAGGCGCGGGTACGTGGTTACAAGTCAGCGGTATCTCGTTTAGAACATGCTCAATCAACGTTTCCATGGTGAGGCAATCAAAAACAATATGGCGGCCGGTTAAGTCCACTGTAGCAGTGGAGTAATTTAGCGTCAAATACAGGAAAATCGAGTAAAATCTATAGCATTTAACGAGAAGCAAAGATGTCTCACGGGTAAGTAGAAAGAGTGGCTGTCGTAAGTGGAAAGGATTATGGTTTGTTGACCTTGCTAAGTTGTGAGTTCGTGGATTTAGAATCAGATGACAGATGTGTATTCCTTGTCTTTAGCAGTTTGTACTTCGTGTTGGTTACAGTTAGTTATCATTAATGATGTTTCTTAAGCTAAGTTATGAGCTAATTGGATCTGTTTGGTTTATAATGTTACGTACTAGAACACAGCTGCGTGAGATCTGCTAATACCAGTAGGAATTATTTCACTAATGTAAAATATATTTCTACTCGTCCTAACACCACATACAAATAATAAACTGATAGTGATAAACTGATATACTCATATAGTGATGATCGGAGCTCCTGCATGCACCGATTCTTTACTGATACTAGGTTTCTTGACAACAACGGCAACAACATTTTTCTGTTGTAAAATAGGACTCTCCGGCCTTGAAATTCAGCCACTGACTTGTCACTGAGCACTAAGTTGATTTTTATAACTTGTTGTTTCCTATATCATATGAATTTAGCCAACTATTAATAAGGCCAAATAAAATAAATTCCTGGTTCCTCATCAGCGCCCGCACTACAAAAAAAGCAGCCGCATCAATTTTTTTTATTTTTTAAATACAAAAAACTAAGAGAAAATTACAATTTTCAGTCTTACCAACACTCTCATATCACATATCGAGTGACAGATTGGCCTTTTGATTTAATTTACAAAATTATGGTGTTAATCTTGCGATTTATAAATAAAGAGTTGTTGTTTTTAAGTTTGCAAAGGTAATTGCTCTCCTACATGCTTGTTACTGTAATACATGTATCATTTACTTTTTAGAAAATTTCTGATGAGAAACCGAGAATTTATTTTATTTGGCCTACTATGAATCGTGCACTGATAATGATGTGCTGAGCCCTGGGGGAGGGGTTTTTCTCCTTTCTCACTTTATTCAGTGTGTACAGTCAAGACCTCGGGCAAAATGTTCTCCTGTACACTGACCTCCCACTTGATGATTATGATAACATTTTTATAATGCCTGGAAGATGTATCTCTTTATTACTTTATTAATTATTATTATTATTATTATTATTTATAAATAAATAATTTTTTAGCAGTGCTTATTTAAACTTCAAACTGTAAAATAAACTTCATTATTTTTTTCTTCAATTCTTGTGTCAGTTACTATAATAAACGATGGGGAGATACCCAGGGTGCAATTCTGGATCTGCTAGAGGTGGAGATGCCAGCTGAACCCTCAAAGCCAGAGAAAGATCGCATTGCTGCATTTCAGATGTTTGCTGTGCTATACATCAAGTACATTCAGATTTTTCGTAAGATAGAGGAATGTTATGATCAGGTGAGTAATTCTAATTGTTTTAAACAAATTGTTCTATTTCAAATGCTTGTGTATACATGCATGTATAAACTATAATTATTTATATTTAAACACTTTGAAAGTTGTAGAGTACTCGAGAAGCAAGGGAACACTAATTGGCTTCACCTCTAATATTCCTCATAATATAAGCTTCTCTCATGTTCTACAACTTCTGGCATGTTTGTATCACAGTTTTAATATAGAAACTCGCAGCTGACAAAATGTCATTTTTTAGAGTGGTCAGGTGGGGGCAGACTTATCGACTGCTTAATATATAGTCGCTTGTTGATTTTCCATTGTAAAAAATGACACACACCACAGCATGGGGCATTAATGTAATTTAATATTATAAATATGCAACACTCAATGTTAAATTCTGTAAGACAACTTATACATTCAAGTTTATTGAATTAAAGTAACTGCATGTTGCTGTTGCAGGTTGTTCATCCTCAAAAGAGAAGAGTATTACGGCATCTTTTGGATGGAATTATGGGAAGGTAATGACAATCCCACTGACCAGTCTACTAACACCTAATAATTATAGCTAGGTGTATAACAGTATAAGCTGTTATTAATGTGATATATATATGGATCCTTAATTTGTGATACTTGGAAAATTACTTGAATTTGATGAAGACAGTTTATTATTAAATTACTGGACTCACTACACAGAACTAAGCAGCTTGCGATCCCCTTTTTTATAATTTGTGAGATGTGTACTTTAATAATTAAACAACTTGTTAACTCTATTAGTTTATATGTTTATAGAATTGATTTACACAATCTAATTTACATGTACATGATCTTAAGGGGGTGTCAACAAATCAAAAATGTTTTATTGGACATTATCCTGAAACCCCCTCCCTCCTCCTCCCATTACGTCCATTCCATACTTTTCTTTATATTGCTAAAAGTAAAGCTACTGTTAACCATTATATCGCACAGTCGCAAAATCACCTAGACAATATATCCCATACCTGACATGGCATTGCACAAAGAAAAGTAGATTTGAATGAGATTGCAGTTGTGTCTCGATCGTGATTGTCATATTACATGAGCTGGAGTTTATATTAACAATAAAAAAGCAGTTAATTGCCCTTTAATTTTTGTTGTATTTCATAATATGTAGCGGGAGTATAAAGTAGCACGTAAAACACACATGTAGTTTGAAATTAGGAATATTGTTTAATCCATTTAATGCTAAAAAAAGTTTGCCATAACGTCCACAGCTAAACCCCCTCCCCCCTTAACGTCCATTGGGCGTTATTTAAAATTGTTTGGATTTGTCGATGCCCCCTAAGTGAACTGTTAATATCTGGGGAAGAGGAGGCTAATTATACTCCCGTACATTGGCTATATATATACATGTGTACAGGCATGTGCCAGCAAACAGGGTATGAATTTTGAGGGTTTTATTAGGGGTATCGAATGGTATTCATGAGCATTTAATTTGCGAGCATGTCAGCAGAGCATTATTTTTTGTGAGCATGTCAGCAGCGAGCGCTGAATATTTATGAAAATTAGCGAATTTGAACAAGTAAGCATGCACCCTCCAAAATGTAACACATTTGTGTCACACATTTGTGTGACCTTCTTTCCCGCTAAAGTTTACTCAGCTTTCCATCCTTGCGAGGTCGGTAAAATGAGTACCAGCATACATGGACCGCATGAAAGCGGCTGCCAGAGGCGCCTATGTAAGCTTCGGTTCGCTGGGGGTAAACTGATAATTGTAATGCGCCTTTGAGTATTATATTCACATAGAAAAGGCGCAATATAAATGTACCACTTTAATACTTTACTTCCTGTGGAGTTTAAACTTTTCTAGAATGATTAAATAAATATATGTAATTTCATTAATGTAATATATACATCAAGATCTAATAATATTAAATAAAATTAATGTGCTTTTTTGTTTAGAATCCTAGAGATGAAAAATGAAATGGTAAATCTGGAGTATTCTGAGTACCATTACTTTGATGATGTATTATCAGACCTTAAACTCACACCGGTAAGTCTAACATCCACTGCAGGTTAAGGATAAGTTCTTAAGCTTAATTTCACCAATAATAGATTTAACTGAATGCACAGATTATATATCAGACCTCTCAAGTCTCACGGTTTTGCCGTGAGACTCACGATTTTCAGCAAAATCTCACGGTCTCACAGTAAGGCACAAAAACCTCACGATTTTTCGAAAATCTCAAGTTTTTCAAAGGTAACTCACCATTTTTCCCTATGATCAATAATTAATCGTAGTTCAAGCAATTCTCGGGAACAAATTCAGTTGCCGCTAGCCAGAAAGAACAAATAAAGCCAGGCCCCAAGAATCCATATTTAGAAAATCAGTGCCAAATAAGGTTATCACTACCAGTCTCTCACATTCTCAATCAAGCCCACGTGATACTTAATTACAGTACATACACACTTAGAAGCGGCTGTCGCAAGTTGATTTTGTGATGGATTTTGAAGAAATTGAAGATTTTTATCATTTTCTACACCAAAAAAGGACCATCTTCTTTTGCATTAAGCCCCCCGAAAATATAGATAATGATCAATCTCCAGATTTTTACTGAAATCTCCAGATTTTTGGGCTTCCAACTCCCAATATCCATTGCTTCGAGGTTGAGAGGTCTGATATATATACGATATATGTCTTATTAATCTAATGAAGCAGTGGATTTAATTTGCACTGACATGGTACTGGTCTATCTTGAATATTTAAACTATTAATACAACTACATGTTTTATATATAATTATTTTGTCAACATCCTTAAATTATACTCGATCACACTTGTCTGGTAGGTCTATCTTAGCTTGCATCAGTATAGGTTTTAGGCTTGAGTTTCTACTTGCTGTTTCATTTTGTGGAGGCATTGAGTGGTAACATCTGAGACTTACCAAGACATCACGATCATAGCTAAGATGCATAATATATTATAATATATATGTTGAATGTTAAAATATAATTAAGTCAGGCATGTTTTGCAGCCTTAAGCCCGAGACATCTGGCAAGTAGAAGTAAATGATAAAGAGAAGAACAGGCAACTGGCATATACAAGACAGATTAAAAGTTCAAAACTAAGTAAAATATATATCTTCCAATATTGTTGAGATGAAACAATTAAACATTTTGTAAGATATATTAGCACCATTTACTACCCCTTAATTAACAGAGTAAATTATACACAGAGTGATATAAAAATATTTGTTCAAATTATTTCAGTCTTTAAAACGTTTGTGCATTATTATTTTTGTTAGATTAGCAATTATCTAAAATTTTTGGTCTTGAAAATTTTAAATGTTATTTGACTGCATGTTCTTTAATTCTCACTTCAGGATGATATTGAAATTCCAATTCCTAAATACTTTATCTATGAGAATTCAAAAGTTCTTCAGGAGAGAGAAAAGATGCTGGGAGGAATCCTAGCCAAGATTGGACCACAGGAAACTATACAGGTAGTGTATCGTACACACGGTCATATGCATAGCATTACCAAATATATTAATTAATTTTAATTAATTAGTATAGATAATATAATAAATTAATAATAAAGTTATTATAATTTATTTGGATGGACAAATAATAATTAAAACAGTACATTATGATTAGTAACTGATCAATTAAACTGTGACTGTGCTATACATTGCACAAAATTTCACACTTTGAGATCCCTACTGATGAGAGCAGTAATTACTGAAATAACGTTTTTGGGGGGAAGGATTTGATGAACTAAAATTAAGCACAGTTAATGGTAATTATCAAAAATATAATTTTATTTCTAATACACCATTTTGCTAATGCAAAATTTAGCTAGATCCAGTCCTTCATGGGGGCTAAAAGTCATTACTCGGTTGCATTTTGTCTCATTAATTCAACCAAATCATCGCATTTAGCCCCCACGAAGGTCTGGACCTAGTGAAATTTTGCATTAGAAAAATGGTGTATTGCCAAGATATGCACTGTAGTGACCCTGGGGGGTGGTACTCCTTGACAGAATTTGAATGGACAGGAGAGCAGGGGAAGGCAACTTGTGAGATGAAAGAGATATGGTAGAATAGAAAGGAGAAGAGAGTATGGAAGGGAAATGGAAGAGAGGGTGGGAGATCAGAAGAGGTATGAAACCGTGCAATCCCTTAATCTCCATTGTTCTTACTTTTTCTTTTCTCCCATTTATGTCAATCTTTTCCTTACTTGTGGATGATGTAGCCTGGATATGTTGTACAAATTAGTTAGAGCACAAATTTAATGTGTTTACTGTACCAGTCCTGCTTTTTTACTTCAAAATACGTTTGGAAATATTTTTAAAAAAATCCTAGAAAGACCTGGAATATTTTTTCGTGGAATCTCCTGAAAAATGAAACAAACCCAAAAGTCATGTGCAAAACTATTTTTTTTTATTTTCTTGGTTGAAAGCAATTCTTAGGAAATGTACATGTATTTAAAAAAAATCCTGGAAAGCCCTGGAATTTGAAGCTTGAAAATTGTACAAAACCTGCTACAGATATTAGTTATATTGATAATTATATTGCATAGCTGTATCTTTGGTTTGACTATTATTAATTAAGCAATATATATTTTATTATTAATTAAAACTCATCCTCCTTTGTTTTTAGAGAAAGGAAGAAATTCAAATGACCATTGATGATGCCATCAGACTTGTTCAGGTATTATGTGTAATCTTATTTCACTCTGTGTCTGCATCATTTAGGTTTTGTATATTTTAATATATAAGGGCGCGTTTTTTTGGTCAACTCCGAAAACGGAGTAACACTCCGAAAAAGGAGTAACACGTTTTTTTGGACTTA
>JANVCJ010071815.1:0-12435 GCA_026413505.1 Epizoanthus ramosus
AGATCTGCTACCAAAAGTAAAACAGTTAAGTTACTATTATTTCCAATATGATTATTATGACGTTATTATCTAATTATTATTATTATTTGCAACAACGAATTATTTGAAGTTACAGAGAAAGCTGGTGACAGATTCACGAATATATCAATGCGCTACAAGGCCAAGATATCAAATGAGATTAAAGCTACTGGAATTGGGGTGAAGACCTCACCCGAATACGAAATGCTGTTGGGAGACTTAATCGATTTAAGTGCTGAGGCTGATAAGAAGTTTGGAGCAGAAGCAGAAAGTTCCAGCTCGTGTTTAACATGTCAGGAGGCCAAAAGATGAGCTCGAAGTTAACCAGGAAAGTTGCAGAACCTTGCAACAGACCAGACTGTCTAGTGTGCCGCAGCGCGGAGACGAGGACCAACAGAAAAAGTAACTGTAGACCCGTCACTCTCAGCAATTATCATTAAGTCATTAAGCCATTGTCGAACAATCATTATATGAACTTAATATACTATTTTATTGTCGCATTAGAAGCTTTCTATACTATTATTTTATTAGTAGCTTTTATTGTTATAATCATGCATAGATTGGCATTTGTAATTGTAGAGAGATAGATACTATCAGTAGAAGAGCCATTTTTGTGGAAGTTCTGTTAATAAACCCTAATTATTATTATTATTATCTATGAAATCCTACTCGATAGGCTTGACATTGTATTGACATTGGCATTTGTTTTGAAATATCACCGGAAATGTTTTGTGTTTTAGCACCCACATTATTTATTTTTTAACAATATTTATACGTTACTCAGAAGAAAAGGCCAGAAGTACAGTGGTTTTAATCTAAAACTGATGTAATTGTCTCCTTCCGAGGATAGGAGCCGTGGCTTTGACGTGGAAATACCTGTAAACATTTGCTATGGTCACTATCAAATACGTACACGTAAAAATGACAGGAAATGTTCTCTTTCTGACAAAATAGGAGGAAAATCATTTTACAGCAGGGTAACTTATTGGTGAATTGTCCCAAGCATCTCTTGACCGTTCTAGATTCCTTAGCGGGAAGAAAAAAGACTGTATGAACAAAAATATGCAAAACGCACTTCGAGGAATGCAGCCGCAACTCTGTCATTACGAGTCACGAGTCACGATCTCTATTCAAGAAAGAAAAGAAAGGTATTAAGTATGCAAATGGCCTTGCAGTTTGATAACACCGACTGTATTGCTAATGTTCTCCCCTAGCGTTTATGCAAACCAGCACCTGATCAAACATTAAACTTAAAGAAGAGAATTGCTGCCCTTCAAGAACTCCTAAAGGGACGGGAAAGAACCATCACACAGTTGACTAAAAGAGCAAATCTTCTTTTAAAGCAAAGACAAAGTATACAAAAATGAACAACGTGATATATAGTATAATATTAACCCTACTGCTTCAATATACAAATACATATTTATAACTTAATTAGACCATCCCCATATAATATATTGTTTACATCACCTATATCTTTATAGTGGGTATCAACAACATGTGCAGATAAAACCGAAGATTTGAGGGAAATGGATGAGTTTGCTGTTGTTGTTTTTTAAACTTTTTCTGCGGTTCAGCAAACACCGTTATGATGAATCACAAAAAAGGTCACCATTTTTACTTCAAACCGATATCTACAATAGGATTTCTCCTAATGCCTCAATATATTAAATAAGTATTGTAAATAATGATATCAATGGCAAATAAAACTGTCACTAACTGCTAATAGCCGCTTACTTAGAATACGAAAAACTGAGTACGATGAAAGAGAAGCATATAGAAACGCTAACGAAGGGAAATGAAACGCTTCTCACATCCACCACCAACACAACCTTCTCCGAAATCTAACATGCAAAAAGTCTACATTTTATTACAATCAACAAAACAACATTGTTGAGGGATTACATTGACAGAACGCACGACTTACATAATCATAATGCTTTGGTAGTTACGTTTATAACTCTACATGTTATACTTTATACATTTTACACAGTTCTCCTCTGCTGCAGAAAAAGTCAGTTTGTACTGTGCATTGTGGATGATGTACACTTCATACTTTCTCCAAGAACACTGCAAACTGCTAACCAGACCAGCACAGCATATGTGCATAACAATGGTCGACATCCATGAAAATGTGAAGGCTATTAAACGTACACAAGATACACCAGTATACATCGCAGTGTTAAAGTCCAAAGAGCTAATGGGGAACTCAAGGAATGCAGAGGTGGTATAGGGCTTTCTGAGGGTGGAGCCACGGAAATACTTCTCAGGTAGTTACCTTAGTCAGCTGCCACAGGAATTTTGAGAATTTGACATAGCAGACATCCAAGCAAATCTGAAAAAAATAAGGTACGTAAATCACACACAAGAAGTTCATTTATTATGACACACAACACTTTCTATTGCAAAAAATTACATTACCTTTCAAAATACACAAAATCAAATCAAGAGAAAAATATATCTTACAACAAATAAGCCAAGATACATATAACAATTCAATGAACGCATGTACAATAGAATAGCATATTTCTCTTTTATATTTCTTTTATATATTACCAGGTAGGTGGCAGAATACCGTGTAAGGTCCTTTTCAAATAGCAGCCTGTAGTACAGCCTTATTGAGGCACACTTATAAACGTTAACAATTTTATCATTTCATAGCTTGCAAGAGTTCCTGCTGAGAATGGGAAACAGTATTATTTTAAGTGGAAATGTAACTGCGATGACAACGGTGATCTGACAGGGACAGGCTCCGCTCGCATCGAATCAGTAATAAGGTTTTCGAAAGAGTAGAAGGACAATGTCAGGGGCGGATCTAGATACTTCGAAAGGGGGTGCACTATTTGAAGTAAGAGTTGAAGGAAAGCGGGCGCTGAAGGCGCGAGCATTTAGGGGGTCCAGGGGGGGGAAATGTTGAACTGATTAGGGTCTCTAGAATACTATTTCCTGAACTTTCAGCACACTTTTCATTACATATTTATTAGGAACAAACGCCTCTCGACTAAAAATAAATGGAAGGGGGGGGGAGGGGTTCATATTGATCTAATTGATAGATTGGAAAAGAACCCGAAAGTGACCATCGAACACCATAGGAGTTGTGCATCTACTACTCGCATAGACTACTGCAACAGCCTGTTATATGGATTTCCAGATTGCCAACTGCACAGGCTCCAACGAGTCCTACTCGTGTTGTGTTATGCGCAATTGATCATTTTTATGGACATTGCCCATTATAAATTCAAATGTTATTATTATTATTATTATTATTATTATTATTAACTACATACACTTCTCGGCAGCATTTGACGCCACTCAGATGTAGCAGTATTTCTGTGTGAGATAGAGAAAGACAATAAGCATCCAGATCGATGGAAGAGAGCGGTGCTATGCTGGACTGCATATGCAGGTCCTGGCAAAAAGACATTCAAAAGTTTATATTAGAAGCCTGCACACACCGCAATTATGATAATAGATATTGCCAACCAAGTGAGAGTTCGCGTTTATGTGCCCTTTAAGGCGGATTATACAGAAGAACTGTTGGCAGGAAGATCTCTGTAAAGTTGAACTGTGTCAGAGAAATCAACACCTGGAGAAATCGGTACTTCTTGTCTTCACCTTCAAGTTCCGTGCTGGATCAGTTCTGGACTCTGTTGAAATTATAGATGAGCTAACAAACCCTGCTCCAAGCGCTAGGAATCTAGGTGTCAACTTGACACATATCTTTCTCTTAATGATCATATAGCAAAGCTATGCAAATCGGCCAACTTTCAGCTAAGGAATCTAAAAAAAATTAGGAAACTTCTTAACAAGGACTCATTTTAAATATAGAACTCTTTGTAATTTCTTAGTAAATAGATTTTATCTTATTGTAATTTTATAGTTAGGATTATCACTGAAAAGTTCCTCTGGGGAGATGATAATAAAAGTATGTATGTATGTATCTATGACTCTACAGAAAATCTGATACATGCATTCGTTAGCTCTAATCTTGATTATTGCAATACTTTATTTTATGGGCTGCCTACATTTCAGTTACAGAAGTTATACTTGCTACAGAACACCTGCTGCCCGAATTGTATCTTTAACCAGAAAATATGACAACATCACTCCTGTTCTTCAATCTCTTCATTAGTTGCCACTGAAGTACAGAGTTAGCTTGAATATTTTACTTCTTGTCTAAAAATCCCTTAATCACTTAGCACCTTCTTACATAACGGATCTACTTCGACATAGGTTATACCCTCGAGCTCTGAGATCAGTCTTCACAGAACTATTGAAAGGTTATGAGAACTACTCAGCTAACACAAAATTGTATGGTAATAGAGCCTTCCCTATTGCTGGCCTCAAGCAGAAGATTATGTCTTGTTGAAAACAATGCAAGTTCTCCAACTCTCCAATCCACTGTCTCTTCTCAGAAACGTGTGGTTTCACTCACGTTTTGTATTGGTGTCGACGAGGCCGTGAAAGGCAGAGAGGTTGACAACAAAAAGCTTCAAGTTCACGACTGATGAGCGCGGAAACACGTATGTGACAATGGCGCATAGTGAAATTCAAAAGAAACCATACTGGCGACATAAAAGATAAACCAAGTACCGAGAAGTTAACCAGAATATATGAAACAGACAGTCCGACGGATGTTTACAGAGCCCTGAAGTTGTACTTGTTCAAAGTAAATCCCAAGGAAGATCCTGGCACGCCCTATTCAGCCAAAGGAACCCTTACCATTTCTTTAGTGCAAAAGATTGCTGAGCATTACAGTAGTAAAGATTCTATAGCTTCCGTTCGCTTCCTCTTTGAACTTCTAGTGGGTTATGCTGGTTTTATCCGTATAGGCCAACTGCAAACCATAATGATCAAAGACATTGTTATAACTTCGGATCATATGTCTAGTTTCGTCTGGCTTGATCCAGTTTCCTTTTTAATTTATATGCACTTCTATTCTGGCCCTGTGACGGGCGGGATTACATCCTGGGCATAGTTAGATGCCTTTTGGCTCCACCCATCTTCGTTTTTTTGTCCTAAAAGGCTTTTAGTAGGTTTTTTCTGGCCTCCGTGATGTTTTCCCATTGGCGATCAGTATTGTTAATTAGTTTTCTATGAGTATCGATAACTAGATCTGAATAGAGTTTCGCCTGTTGTTATCAACCTTTGCTCATCATTTAGTATTTAGTAAAAGTATGGTTATGGTTCGTATTGTATTTTAAACTTAGATTAGTATTGTATTTTTAACTGACTTAGATAAAGATGTATTCTTAGCATTATTATAAGGTGCATTTGAAAACGTCAGGTTGAATTTGCGCGGTATAAATATTTATCTTATTTATTTATTTATATTCGTACCCGATATTTTCCAAGTATATATGTGTCTCGCTATTTGTTCTCCGTATTAATATTCCTAGTATAATGCAGAATTTTCATTTGTGAAACGCATCAAGCCAAAGTGAAGTACAGCTGGAAAGCATCAGCACTACCTCACAAGATAGTGGTCTCACAAGTATTGTACCGCTTGAAGGTTAATCTTCTCCTTTGTATATTTGAGAACAATCTCACACATGCTCCTTCAGCTGACGAGAGTATCAAGACTTTATGTAAACAGAAAAGAGTGCAATTCCCCTTTTTGTTCAAGTGCATTGCTGCAACAAGTGCCACACTAGATCTGCTGCGCATGGAAGATGTATAAGCGTAACTTGATATACTCACACGCAGAGAAGTGTGGCCACCTTAGCTCCTTCCTGAAATGGAGGGCAAGTCGTGAAAAGTCATATAACTTTACAACACTTGCAACAATCAGCATCAACACTAAATCATCTGGAAGAACAGGGCCTGCGTCCACGACGAGACAGAACACAGAACAAGAGTTGGCATAGTGAACTTATCCAGCAGGTTTCAGAGAACAAGCTAGAATACTTAAAGCCCACAACTGAGGAAGTCATCTACCTCCATGGTGGGCCTCTCTCACCAGCTGGTTAGTAAGGCACACAACTTCTCCACTAACAATTGCCTGCAGCAGATGATGTGATACAGAGATGTGAGAGACATGGATACTTTCAGCCTCCTACTCAGGCACAAGATCCATCTGGAATGGCACAGGTCAGGTACTTTTTTAAGAAACCAACTGGACCTGTAATACAACATAGTCTTTCGGTGACAAAGCTTTTTCATGTATCTGGACCCATTCTTTGGAACAACTTGCCGGACAACATCAAGAACGCACCATTTCTAACTGCTTTTAAAACGACTTAAAACTCATCATTTTACTTGATAATTCTTTTATAGGCAATTGTTATCGGTTTTAATCTTAATCGGTTTTAATCTTTATTGGTTTTAATCTCTTTTTAAATATTGTTAAAAGCATCGATGATGATGATGCGTTTTTAAGAACTTTAAGAACTCAAACGGACGGACCTGGGGGCTGCTACAGTCTGTCTCCTCAGTATAGAAATTATGCAGTAGTATATTTATGAAGTGAGAATAATAAACAAACTGATCATCTTCAATAACATCACTCATCTTCAGGTTTGCCTGCTGCAGATGGTAATGTCACACAGAGACCTAAGGGACATGAATACTTTTAGCCCGTTACTTCAACAAGTCAGTAAACACTGGCACAAGATCTAGCTGGGGTCCAGATTTTCTTTTCTAGGAGGGGGGAGGGGTATAAGAAGTTATCCTTGCTAGACAGTACCACTATAATTTTACTATAACTTAGTTTGTGATAGTTTATTAATTCTAGCTATGAAAACTGGTAGTAGCTGTTTCTCATCAGTGACTTGATATTCTATATTTTATGGAAAAGTAAGTATGTTGTTATTAATGCTTGTTGTTGCACTTTTTCTGTTGCGTATTTAGCTTTGCGAAAGTAAATCTTTTTTAGACAGCTGCATACGCATAAGACTGTACAGATATAAAACCCCAACTCAGTAGATATTGCTAAACGAAATATCTAATAAATTATTAGTTTATTTTTGATATAGCTCGATATGAGATCAAATAAATAATAAATATGAACTTGATGGCCTGTTGCCTTTGAAGAAGGCAGTTTATTTTTAACTTCGCGTAAATGTTATTTTTCGTGACGAGCAAAAAACAAAGTGATTTGTATTGAAATCAGTAGCAACAACACATTTCGGAACTAACGCCTAAAATGGTAGAATATCAGTTCAAGTCATATCGCCTTATTAAATTAAACAAATGTTTATATATTTATCGAAAGTAGTTTTCCTCAGTAGCTTATTGCTTGCAGTTCATCCCGCTATAATTTGCTTTTTGGTGGCCAATTCAAGTCGAACAGAATAATTTCTTTGTTATGGTCAGACAGATCAACGATTAACACCGAGGTGAGCGAAACACTAGTAGAGTGGCTCAAGGGAGGAATCGAACAGGTTGACGGTCATCTATACACAAGTAAGTTTTCCTTGACGGGTTTTAATTTTAATTTTTTATTTACTTGTGTGAATAGCAAAATGTGCCAAGCTTTTCCTTGTCATGTCTCCTTGATCAAAAACCAGCATGCCAGTATTCGAACAAGGAGACTTGTCAAGGAAAAATTAGCAAGTGCCGAAAGTTGCTCACGGTTGAATCTCAGAGGAGGGAAGGCACTTTCCGATGGTCGATGATTGACGATAAAAATGTTAGGCCGTTCGACGGTTAACTCTAACCCACACATCAGTTTGACGATGCCCCTCATAAGTCGTACAAAAAATGGGTATAGCTGCTATTAGTTTTCTAAAGAAGATGAACGTACAGAGTTCACATTTACCAAGTGGCCGAGTCCATGGAAAGAAAATACTTACAAGTGGGGCTCGATGCGACCTAAACTGAATTTGGTTTGGTAGTGAACAATGATGTCGTAGCAGTAAATATCGGCTTGATGAGACTAGAAGAAGGAAAGCTGTGTTGTGCAGAAGAACACGCCTGGTAGAACAGAAACAACACACAGCCTTAATGGCTTGTATTCGTGTATTTATGACATTTATGTGGGTCGACATTCATATCGTCCGCGAGGTTATAGGGCAAATATATTACAATTGACATAATGTTCGCTAAAAAGGTTAAAAATATACATATAGCCTGAAAATATTTTCAGCCTATATATATATTTATATCACAATTATTTTTAAAGTGTTTATTGAAGTTGCAGAATGTTCAGGTTTTTACCATTTCCCGAGTTGCTTTTAATGGAGGAGAGAAAAAATAATCTTTGATGTATGTTGTATATTTCACACGTCTTTCCTCTGGCGTTTCCAGTCATTTTAGGATGTATTCTGCTGTCAAGAGTCTAACCTGGCCGAATCAAGTGTTGATTACATCAGCAGTCATGCTCACTGCTATACTGCATGGGGCGGTGGCTACAAATCACCATTCACACCGAGTAAATCGGAAAACTGAACCCACATGTGGGCCTCTCGGCCAAGGATTTTACATTCCAAAAGAAGACATCGTATCATCGCAGCTTCCAGCCAGAGGAGCATCAGTGTTTGCCTCGTTACCCGAGAAGTGTGTTGTTAAAACCCCTTTGGCCATCACCCGGAAACGTGAGAGTTTCTACCACAAAACCAGTTCATTGTACTCGGCCATTTCTACCTCTACAAGGATCAGCCCTGAGTTGAAATCCGCCTTTACCCTGGGTGTGTCTGTGTCGGCTGTCACTAACAACCTTGCTAGTCACAATGGCTTTGTGAGTGGAAGCTCTCTACAGCTGTACGCTGAGACGTGGGACTGCTCCTTGTCACAGGACTGCATCAATGAACAAGTTTTAAGTGCTAACTTTGTGAGAGACTTCAAAGCATTGAACAAAATCATAAGAAAACCATGGCTGGCCCAATCTTGGCGAGGATACCATTCTTTTCTTCGGAAGTACGGCTCACACATCGTAAGCACGATAATAACAGGTGCCAGTATCTATCAATATGCATTCGCCGAGTCTTCCAGGGCCTACACAAAGAGGAACTTCACTGTGAGGGCGTGTGTGTCATTGGCGGGGCCGACCGACGTGGGAGAGCTGGACATAGGAGCCTGTCAGGGAGTGACCAAGATAGAGATTAAGAGAGTCGCAAAGTTTCAGATGGTGGATAAATTGGTGGTCAGAGGCGGTACCACAGACACGCGAGCGGTACTGATGCACGCGCGGAGTAAAGAAGTCATCGAAACGTTTCTAAAAGAAGCACGGACACACCCAAGTCCCGTCTTGTACCAGTTTACCGAGATATGGGCTATTCTTCAAGCAAGGTAAGGCCTAACATGGAATATTTTTTTGACCAGTGTGGTGAATTCTTAAAAAAATGGCAACAGAAATTATTTTAAAAGTTTGAAGCAATAGTGGTAAATATCTAATCTTGACCTCTTGCTCAGTCATGTAAGTCTCAAACTACAGGTTGACGGTCATCTATACACAAGTAAGTTCATACATTATCATACATTAAAATACTTCGTTTCTTGCATATCGAATTCGCGTGTTGCATTATTTCCACGAGTTTTAGGATGTGATAGACTACGAGTACTCCCTCTTTTCCCTCTGTAATCCGTAATGTGTTGGCGAAAATAAAAACTGTATAGCGCGTATAACGGAAAGAAAAGAGGCACCACGAGTCATAGGATGTGATTACAGATTCACCTATGGTCTCTCTTTAACTGTTTCCTATCACAGGAAATGATTAATCACTTATTTCATCATTGTTCCGTACTCTATTAGGTTCATTGGCACCGAATTCGTTGCACAAGCCCGCAATCTTGAACAGTATTACAAAGGGTTTCTCAGTTATGGCTGTCATTATCAAAAGACCTCCAATGGGAAAGTTTTACAGAAGTTTGTTGCTGCCACAGTCAGTACCGATGCCTATCCATCATACCAGTGTTTGATTGGTCCAGAGGGATGTCGCGTGGACAGCGATTGCCACTATAAACATGTCCTCTGGTGCGCATGCGGGGGAAAGTCGTGTGTTCGGCACAAAGAGGCCAAGCTGAACTCTGGACACAAGAAAGAAGTGGCGTATGCTTACCACCCGTCGTCTTCACGGTGGGAATGGCACGGATGTGAGCGTAAGCGTTTCACTTGCAAATGCACGTCTCCAGGCCAGACCTGGACACGCACCTGGTAAAGATAAAATAAGAGAAAACAAGATGAGAGGAGGCGTTATAAGAGACCAAGAAGACACGACGAGACAAGACAAGACAAGACAAGTCGCGATGAGACGAAAGAAGATATGACAAGAGGACTGAAACGAGGAAGCAAGACGAGACGAGACGAGACACGAAAAGACGAAATAAATTAGAGAAAAAGATAAGACAGGTCAGTACATGACGCAAGACGACGAGGCACAACAAGACAAGAAGAGAATAGATGAGACGAGACAATACAAGACGGGACACAAATAAGACTAGATGCAACAAGACAAGACGAGACGAAGAAAGATGAGAGATAAAACAAGACGAGACAAGACAAGACGAAACGAGACATGATAATACGAAATAAGTCAAGTTGACGAGAGGCACTAAACGAGACGAAACGAGGCAAGGCAAAGCACGGCAACAAAGGGTAAAACTAGAGGAGGCAAGACAAGGCAAGACACGACACGACAGATTAAGACACTACACGGCAATAAGAAAGAAGACAAGACATATCGCTTCGAAACAAAGCGAGTCAAGACATTATAAGACAAGTTACGGCAAAAGCAAATAGAGTTAATTAAGTTAGTATTATTATTGTTATTATTGCTACCATCAATTGTTCTAGATACACAACGATTTAGTAGCCAGATATCAAGCACAGGAGGATGATAGGAAATGTATAAACGTTTTGTATGTTTCAAAAATTAAAGCTTTGATTTTAGTAATTAATATTTCTTGTCTTTTCATCATTTATTTTGAGGTTTTTTCCATATACGACAAAAAGATTGAACCAGTTCTATCTTTCCACAATGTTGGCGTCTTGTTTGCAACGTGTTGCATCGTACATGGAAAACAACCTTTAGTAATGAAGAAAGAAAAATGAACATGTCAAAAATATCGATTTTCACAGCTCGGGCATACACAGGTTCTCAAAGAAATAAGAATGAAAGCTGGGTTCCTGACGGCACCTTGCACGAGGCAGGAAAAGGTAGCGTCTATAAAATTATGGAGCTGTCCGCTGGAATACGCATTCGGTCTCCGGGCTATGTGAGCAATACATGTGGTCTTCCTTGGTGTACTGACACTTTCTGACCGCAACTGGTTATAAAATCGATTTGTCATTTATGTCAAAAACTACTTCGTCGAGGACACTCATAGATGATTTCATTAAAACAGTTCAAAACGGCTAAGTCACAAAACCATAAGCATGTTGTCTTGAGTTCAATCAATTTATGTTTTGAGAATGTGGACACAGAACTACTGTTTGCTGCATCGACTTCCGTCACATCTACTATAAACTGATAACACTGACCGTGCTAATTTTACTGGCTATACGCAACAGTTACAATACTTATTTCATCAACATAAATCTAGTATATATCAGCTGGAAACTTTCAGTCTGTAAGCTGTGTGCTTGGAAAATCATTCTGACGGACACCGTACTGACTGTTACAAATGCTATTTGAACAGATAGTCATGCAGACTAAATCCAAAGTACAACCTGACTTAAAAAAACAAATTGCATTCAAGCCAGTAATGTCAACTTAGAAAGGGTTGATAAGTACAAGTGCCTTGGTGTCTTTATGGACCAAACACTATCATGGAAAGATCATATAACTAGCATTGGGAAAAATACCTCATCTAGGTTTTGGATGCTGCGCAGATCACGCAAAGTGCTACCTAGATCGGCGTGCATCACTCTTTTCAACGCGATGGTTTTGCCACTATTCGAATATTGCTCTAGCGTTTGGGACAGCTGCGGCATAGGCTTAAAGGCCTATCTAGATAAGCTAAACCGGCGCGCAGCGTGTATAATGGAGGGGGTACCTGTCGAGATAGCAGCAATTGGATCAATCCTAGGATGGTCAAATCTGCAGGCGCACAGAGATGATTTAAAATACACAATTGTGTTCAAAGCACTACACGGAATGAGTCCAGGTTATCTGCTTACAGAATTTGGACACGCGGGTGCAACACATCAATATAATACAAAATATCGAGACCTACCGCGCTTATCTCTAGCGCGAGAACTACGAAATAGCAGGGTAGTTTCAAATACAGCGGCGCGAAAACATATAATAAACCGTCACCCCAGATAAGATGCCTGACTGAGCTCACAGAGTTTAAAAAGGCAACAAAATGCCACTTTAAGTACTCTTGAAGTTTCATTTTTGTTCGTTTGCGATATATTTTGTATGTATTCCATATTTGCTGCGAGCGAGAGCGAGCAGCACACTAATTCAGTCGGTTGTAGGATCCCTGTGCACGATAGTAGTTGTGGGATCCCTGTGCACGTTAGTATAGTATCTG
>JANVCJ010071826.1:0-12433 GCA_026413505.1 Epizoanthus ramosus
GTGGTAATCCACTCGGCTTCGCCTCGTGGATTAATCACTGATATAAAACTCAAGCTCGTTGTATAACTGTTAATTATCAATGCGCGCTGTGGTTAATGCAGTCTATATAGAATATGATTGCTGTGCCATTACCTGTCAATATATACACGTCCATGGCCCATACGCCCCCTAGACCACCCCTACACGTGCTGGCTGTGCCATACTTGGTATACGTAGTAGTGGCAACACTGCCTGACCAACATTCGTCGCTGTTCTCCGTAGCGAATGCTGGGAAGCCTTTGGCTTTTGCCAACATGTAACATTCATGTACGGACGATACACGGCCAAGATCTTCTGGTAGTGCTCGGTGGGGTGCGTCCTTGTCGTTATAGCAACCAACATGACGGTAAAACACTAAACGAATGGAATGTATATAGGACGGTTTAATCTAAGGTATTTAACAATTATTTCCTGAAATGGATGTGACTAGTGATGGATATATTAACTGAACCGCGAATGTGGTGAGGTGAATAGTTTTCGCTAGATACCGACACTGAAGGGAATAATTGTTTTAATATTTGCCAAACGAGTGAATAGAGACTGAAACTAGATCTCTGGAAACACAAACATGATTCTTGAAGAAATCGATCGAATTCCCTTACAGAATCAAATACTATCTCTTCTCGAGCTCAAATATATTTTAACCACCTGCTATTGTTAGGATTCGGTTACGAAAAAGATAGCTTCACGAATCGTGAAGAGATCACTGATTCGGTTGGTGCTCCCAGAGCCTCTGATCGCAGTGCAAATACTTGTCACTGGATATTGCAAGTGGGCACTGTCAAAAGACTTTAGGAACTAGGATTTCGGCCTCATTGTCATGGTTGCACATCCCGTTTTATGCATGGGTAGACAAAAATAACCGCGGGTCGAAGACCCCGATTCGTAGGGCGAAGCGCGAGCGCATCACTAAGCTGAGAAACTCTGAGAGGCCACTGAACAACTGCTGATTCAAATAAAATGGCACCGAACATGAAATAGATGGTTGCGCAACACAAAACAGTCCGGCCCTGAATATCCTGTACTGTCAAAACGAATGTTTTTAATAAAATGACCATATCCTTTTGGTTATCTCAGACTCAATGCAAATGTACCATAACGTATTGGTTAATGTAACCATTTTTTGGCCAAAATGACGATTTTCTTTTGGTTAATAGAACCATTATCAATGGTAATATTTTGGTCAACCCAAAATACAAATTGGTTAAAATAATCACTATCGTGGTTAGTTTAACCCAATATTCAAGAGTAAAACGTAAGATGAGTCTGAGATAACCATGTAAAATGGTTGTTTTACTATTTAATCATTAATTTTAAGAGTGTGCAAGCAGAAGTCTCTCATGTTCTCACGTAGGGAAATGAAAGATCTCTGCTCGCAGGCTAGGGTAGTCCGTGTGTAGTCGATCGGGCCTGTTCTCTTTGTCCAATTGGAACTAATTAAAATCAGTAAGAATGTGTTATGTTCACATTTTCCGGAAAATCGTAGATACTGTCATGATTACATGTTCGAAATCATTTCACCCTCCTAAGCGTGGTTGATGTGACCCAGTTCAGTGATAAACTGAATGACGTCATCAACATGAAACTGAGCTGGCCCTTCGATTCAGTCATGATTGTAGTATCTTCCTTAGCAACAACTGTCAGCGGGATTATTTTAAGATGAGTCTGCACACCTTAACACGACTGCTATACCTTAACACCAGAATGACAGAAGTCTGTATAAACAGCAGTAAAAAGTTAAAGAAACGAACAGAAAATTATAAAATTTTTAAAGCAATTATGCTCACTCAATTAAGAATTCTGACGCTAGTGCTAAAACAAACATCTGATTGCATATTTCTTGTGTACTTATTAAATAATGAATTGAGCTCAGACCGGAGCCATGCTCCTTTATGTTGTATAACAGTTACAGTGTTAACAAAAGCTCCAGCACAGCTTCGTTTATGCAGTGGTCTAAACATCCAAAAGGGTAGTGATCAGATAATGTCTAATAGATATAAACAGCCCTATATAGCCACAGTCTCTAAACTTATGGCAATCTCAAATGACAAATTAAACAAACTTAGTTGCTGGTGGGAATAATGATTTTACAAGACGTTAGCGTTCAGTATACATAAAACGTACCGATCTACATTTAACAGTATTTTTCTGTCTGATAATCTGAATTTTTGAGACATCTATGCTTATGACCAGTCCGGACACAGAGCGCGAGATAGTTTAGGTAAAGTTTCACGTACCTTTTAAAACGATTTAGAGCGACATGATCGGCTCACATTAGTTGTCAAGAAGTGTCAACAACGCTTTTTGGGAATGAAATACTAAACTGAAGGACTAACAAAAGTATAGCAACTTACCTTGTGAGCGAACGAGTGGACTGATAATGACAAGAAGCCCCACAATAACCGTTAAAGGCCGGTAAAGCTCAGCTCTCAAAGATTCAGCATCTCTTTTGTTGAGCTGCATTCCAGAGAGACTTTACAATCGGGAGCTCTCAATGAACAGCTATCATCCCGTTTTTAGATTAATTCTATGATTATCAGTCGCAAGTCTTCAAATTCAAATCAACTTAATGCTTCTAGATTTTTCCCGCAAATGGTGAGAAATTGAATCAAAATTCTTTGTGGATACTATAAACTGTTTTAAATTATTAATGAAAAGAATCAGACCCTTCGTTGACAACGTCCATCCGTCCGGGCAATGGGTCAGCATATTTCATTTGCATTTGCGTATTGAACCCGCTCACATTGACTGAAGGTGGATTAATTGTTTTAGCTTGGCAAACACTGCATGTCAAGAAGAATAGGCTTTGTAGTTGCGGGGTAACAGTGTTTTAGACCTCAGAAATGCGAAAGAAAGTGAAAGACTCGTTTTGTCAACGTATATATATAAGATACATCAGTTTCCCGTTCAGATTTTTTTTCTTTAAAAGGAGGCGGGAATTTCGTATTATTTTAATACTGCTTTTGATATTTTTGTTAGCTTTTGAAGATGGCTTTCAGCCGATCTAGGAGACTTATGTGACCAGAACTGTTCTGAAGTTCAGTTGAGATCAGTACAGCACGTGTTACGCATAAAACAGTCACTGACTATAACAGCAAACAATAATGAATCATCCGCAATTAAAATACTTTTTGCTGTAAGTAATCTTGTTCCTTTATACTCAGTTCCTAACTACCTGTGTATTAATTATAGAACTACAAAAGTTTCTCGATTGGCATCGCAATCACATGTCATGTATAATGCTATAACAATTGAATTCAAACTTGGATAAATCGATCATCAGCCACTGATCAGGTTTTTAACTACACTCTTCTTTTTGTACGTTTACCAATTACACTCGGTTAATTTCAAATAAAACCTTAGGAAACACTAAGTTCTACTTAGCACGAACTATGTGTGCAAAGACTAAAGGCCTAAGTAAAATGTTAAAATGTTTGTCTTAGAATATCACCAACGTCGACCAAACGACGAAAACGTCAAATTGAACGCCTTATAACAACAGGCCTAATAACCTTCACGCGGAAATGCACCAACCTGCATGAAATTTTACTTTGCTTGAAACTTTGCTTAATAACCTTTGGATCTATATATAGTAAAGTCGTCTAATAAAGAGAAAGTTTTCTTTGAAAATGCAAATTCCTTGGCATTTTTGAGAATAAGGAAAATTTAAATCACTAATTTCATAGTGTTACCATTAACTCTGACGATGATAGTTATTTTTATAATAATCGAAACAGTCGATTAGAGATTGTGCAATGACGATGTCTTTCACCGAAACAAAACTTCCTTAACATCATTGACATCGGATTTCCGACGTTTCTCGTGCTTTCGGTGGCCCTTTATCCAGTGTCAACTGAAAACAGATGAACATGATCGGAAAAACGCTCAATATATCAGACACGGCACAAAAAACACAACTTTTCCTTGGTCAATCCAAAATATTTTGTCTGGTCGTCAACACAGAAAGTTCTAGAATTCAGAAAATAGACTAATGACTTTCTCAAGATGTCGGTTTACTGCATGTGTTGTAACAACGATAATTACCTAAACGTTCCATTGAGCAAACCCTGATAATGTGATATACAACTTGTTTTTCACTCGAACTGAACAGAGCTGTTCGTCAGGGTACATCGATCACTCTGTGTATAGTTCGTGTTCAGTTAACTGAGACATCTTGTGGTGCCGATGTTGTTAAGGTCTGAGAATTGAAGTCGGTTTTGAAGTGGCGGGCGGATCACTTTCCCCATAAATATTTTAAAATACCGTTTAAAGCTTTTCAATATCAATTTAGTAAATATATGAATGATTTGTGTTTGTACTGTCCTGCTGTGAGTCTATCAGGTGAATGAATTGATATCAAAAGTGATCGACTTAATTAATTTTTAATCGTCCTTGTCGAGGTTGCGTCGAAGGCAATCTCCGGCCTGAGAAGGTTCGGTGAGCCGATTAACGGGAGCTTGACGAGTTCGCAGTATTGCATATATATCACATAAAATCTTAGCTCAAGTAATTCCATAAACAAGGATTAAGATAATTAAATTTAAAGTTATATTAAAGTCAATCACCTCTGTTATCTCTAAAAATTATGCCTCCTGAATTCCCAGGATTGTTTCGTATTTCAGTGCAATTTCTATTTAGGAATTTATCCGCGACTATTTATAATGCTGCCAACATTATTGCGCGGATAGAATTGAATATTGCCAGTCGCTTGACACTCCATTCCAGCAGACAATGTTACCCCACTAAAATGTTACAAGTCAGAGTACTGATGTCCGTATACCGTAAACATAAACATTCGATAAAAAGCATCAACCCCCGCCCCCTCCTCCCTCCATACGGTCACATGCCCCTATATCTAAAAATAAGGACAAATTTCAGTTTAAATCGCAAAAGCTAGCATACCAAAGATAAGCCCACGTGAAAAAGGGCCAATTGAACTATATCTGTATCCACCTTAACAATTGCTCAGACTGATTTCAGCACATCAAAGGATTATTCAATCTCACAATCCTTTGTTCTCCTGAATACTAAAACCAGAATGTCAATTTGAATGATCTTTATTTAGAAACTGTACGTGAAAACACTAGAATCATTGACGGTGAGTCTAACTGGAACTTACTTCAAAGAAGCATCAGTGCACATCAAGTTCCATGGAGCGACAATCAATACCGGCCTTAAAGCCTGTTTCTATTTAAATAAATTGTAACATCTTCTCACTATATATACCCGTTTTCTGTACTTATCCTACACCTGACGATGGTTTCGTAATAAACCGAAATATTGCGTATTTCTGTCTCAGACTCTCATTGACTAGAATATCTCGACATGAAACTGCCTACTTTCTTTTGTACTGTTTTACTTGAAATTGTCAACCGGTCTTGGGTTCTGAACTAAATCTCATTATCTGTATAATAAAATACTCAAGATGAAAAACAAATTGACCCACTCCCCTCATTGACAACCCCGTTTTATTTTTAGCTTTCGTGCAGGGTTTTGAATATTTTCTTGAAGTTTATTTGAATTTCCTATCCCCTTTGTTTTTTTCTAAATCTATTCTTAAAGTTGGTACAAATATCAAGTTTAAAAAAGAACATTTCTGTTTCATATTTTCCGTTTATAAGCAAGCATGTTAGACTCGTGTTAGATTTATCATAACCGTGTAAATGCCCAGTGAACTTATTTGATTTTTGAGTTGATGTGATTCTTGTTACTCTAGAAGGCCCGAGCCTTGTGAGGTTAAGATACAATCATTTAAAACAATAATTATCGATATCAGGCATTTTAGATGAAGCAACTTGAGAGCATTATAAGTGAGGGTAGAACTTAGAAGCAATCTACTACTGTACTATCACGTATCCTATATTATTCCTCTATCAGTCTGTAGTGCACAAGGTTTTCATTCCAGGGTTTCCTGGCAGCAGTGACGAGCCTATCTCTTCTACTTAGCCTTTTCAATCAATGTTCACTATCGTTCTATCTGATGCAATGACCCTCCCTATCAGATCAACACGCCCTTGCTGGATTTCAAGGCATGATATACATGTGATGAAATTAATGGGCTGCATGAATGCAACTGTTTGGGTCTCCTCTATGAACTCAGTTCTAATAGTTTGAAGAATACAGCCCCGTGTTCGGCTCCGTGTTTTGACAGTACATTGGAATCAGTTTTGCAGCAATGTGTTAATATTTGGAAGAAAATGAACATGTATACGCATTCATTCAATCAATTTGCTTTCATAACTACATCAACAACAATTTCTTTATTTGCACTTTCTAATTACATCAAAGAAAAAATAGTAACAGAATGTTGAGTGCAGGTAACCTGTAATAACCATAAGGGCTAGTCAAGACAGGCGGCAGCCAGTTGGCCTTTACATGAGAAAATTACAGAAAAAGGTTTGCAGCCAAGTTGCTAAGACATGTGAACCCGACCCTGATGCAACGTGTCTCATGTCTTAATGCATTCAACAACTAACGAAACGATAAAATCGCTGAGTATAACAATAATTATATTACTTATCATTCCATTTAGAATGTATACAATACTACGTAAAACACGCGTCTTGCGAGATATTTAGCAGCGTACCACTCAAACTAAACAAAAGTGCAACATATCTGAAGGCCCTGTTACACTGTTCCATTTTTCGTTCAACTTGTTCCGAGACTAGTTTATATATGAATCGTTGCACCTTGTAACATCCCCTGCAATAGTCAAAATCGTTGCGAGACAAGTTGCAGCTATCGTCGCACAAAGCAAAAAAGGGTCAGTCTATTTTCCGCAATCATTGCAGGAATTTGTCTAGAAATTTTCTGGACGTTGCAAGTGGTGATACGGGACGCAAAGAACTTGATTTTTAAATTTGATACGTAATACGGACGTCTTTCATGTGACTGGATTTTGTATAAAGGTGGGAAACATTTGCGTCAAATTAGTTATATTTTAGTTTGCATTTTCGTCCGTTTTCAAATTAGATTTAACAGTCAACCAGTGGCGGATTGTCGAGATCGGTGGTCGAGGCATTGGCAAGTTTAACCTTAGAGCAGAAGATCTAGACCAGCACTTTGTATGAAATATTTGTATAAAAAGCCAAAAGGTCAAATGTAATTAAAACTTTGGGCGATGTTTGGCTGATACTGATAGATTCGCATGTAGCTCCGCCTCAACTGTGTTTATACAGTTCATTAACAGTGTCTACAGACGTTGCGAATGTACGATTCTAATTTAACTGTTTCTGAGCCTACAACATCTTGATTTTAACCTTGTTGTAGGGTGAAATACAAACAAAAATTAGTACAAAGCTCAAACTGAATGGCCAAAGAAAAAGAGGAAAAAAAATTGAGTAGGCGCTGATCTTCATACAAACCTTCAATTAAGAAAGAAATAAAAATGTGACGTTGGCTCCCAGTTGTTAGATAAACGTCAATCCCCGTTTAACCCAAATGGCAGTCAAGTTCATCTAGTTTATGGTAGTTATCCTATGTATATATACAACAGATGCTCACAACAATAGTTCACACAATTCTGGGGCTAATTAAGCAGTTAGACCAAGAAACTTGACATTGAATAAAATTCTCAATCTCAATTCTCAATTCTGAAATTCTCAATCTTAGTTAAACTGGAACATTTAAGAAAGCAGCTCGTTTTGGTTTGAGTCAATGGCAGTGGCACTATTCGCGTCGGCCAACCGCATTGTATTATGAGACTAACGTGAGTAATGAAATCAGTTGCCGTATTATGCAAAACATTTCCCCAACTGTGAAGACAACAACCCTACGGCAAAATAATAAGTGTAATCTATATATTTATCTTACATTACATGTATGTATAGTGTCGTCTCATATGTGACAAAATCAAGCAATTGTTTCAGTACCAAGCTTCCCAATATCTTCATAGCTAAGCAGAACGGGCACTGAATACGGATACAGTTTTTTCACATTTAGCATCTCTTTACCTAGAGTCTTCACTATGGATTCGTCTCCCGGTAGACAATGGTTTACGAGACATTACTCGGTTAGCGTTATGCCTTGTTATGTCGACAAAAGGACTGAGACATAAAAATATACATAAAGAAAACAAATGCGCCAAGGCAAATGATCATGACATTATTTTTGCTATCATATATTACTGAAAAAGTGCTCTTATAATTTTACCTTCCTTTTGCAAAAATATCGGTTTGTTCACGAAGTAACTAAAGTAATGGACTGTAATGGAATAATGGGGTGTAATAAAGAACGTGGAATTTAATACAAAAACGTCAAAGTCTCGCGTACAGACTGGCAGAGAAAACTACTATGAGTAATGAGGTATAAAACAGAGAGAGGAAAGTTGCTTTGTCAAAGGTATACTTGACAAGTTTTATGAAACGCCAAATGCGGTAAAAATGTTCATTGTGAGTATTATAATTTATACTGTCCGTGTTTGGAAGTACTCACATGGGATGAATATTGGCGCCACCTTTTTAACTGAACAAGATACTTCAAACTTTGAGGCTGATATTAAGCAATGGTCCGCAAGATTTTCTCTTTGTCAAATAGTTTGGCAGTTCGGACTTGTTCACACTAGGAGGAACCCATTAAAGAAGACACGAGAACTTACCTTCTGATGGTAAAAGTCCACGAACTAAATGATAACAAGACAGCAGTAGAAGTGTACTGGTGAACGAGGTCATACTTGCCGCTCTCTTCCTGCCAAACACATCTGCGATTGCGTTATAACTCTAAACTTGCTTGTCCATCAAAAGTCTGGTTCACGGAGGGTTGGAAGAAAAAAAGTTCAAAAGGTCAACAAAGTGTTGATAGTCTGACCAAGAAAACACGTTGGTTTTATAGCACAAGTACGTCGCCTTTGACGTGAAGAAGTAAAGCTGCTTATGGCTAATAATCTGCTTAATTATCCACTGCGAGAGTGCTATCGCTGCTATGAATTATTCACAAGAATCATGATTACTAGGCCAAACTCTCAACACCTCAGTGCCGTGTAAGTGTGTGATCAGTGCTATAGAGCCAAACATTGCACCCTACTGTACAATCACAGTTTTGAAACATTCTTCTCACGTACGATTTATACGGACTACCAACCTAACCAGGAAGAAGTAACTATGCCGTATGCGGAATTGCTAACCTTGAAGACAGTTTCGCAACCTATCTTGTTTTTGCATCAACTTTGTCAATCTTTTATTTCTTACATGGCAACAAATAAAATGTTTTGCCTTAATCACATTAATAACAGCTCACTCATGCACTACAATAGTTAATGCATATATTAAAAAATTATACTGTTAACTTTTTCACTAGGGTTCAGTTTTAAGTACTCTTCCAAACGATGTTATACCGAGCAAGATCCTATTGAAATACGTCGATATATAGTCGCTAATTAAACAGATTCAGCATCGAATCAATTCCTAATCAGTTAGCACAGGTTTAATAGGCAATTATCGAGTTATCATCCAAGGCAAATACAGATATTTCCTCACCCTAACCCTAACCCTCAGCGATGAAAATAACCAGTTCTTGAGCCGTCTGGGCATGTTAATTAATAAAACATTACAAGAAACAAACATTAACGTTTTACACCTGAGATAAGAAATTCTTGAGGTGATACTTTCTAGCTGTGTTCCGTCATGAACTGATGAAGGATATGAGAATACTTCTGGAGTGTTCCATGTAACTCTACTTGATCACACTGAATGAGTGCGAATTGCCGCGTTTGGCTCCCTGAGGTTTTACTGTATCACGAGACAGATATAACGCATGCTGTGATTGGTGAGAAGCAGCTAAATATCATGCATGCATGTCACAGGACAAGTTATCTAAATCTTTTGTATATAAAGAACGTCCAGGCTGATAACGGGCTATGAAAATATCCCAGTTTGAGAATATAATATCTAAGAAATATTCTTATGCTGGAAAAATGGAAAGAAACAATACTATGCTGTCCGGTAAATGATGAAATAGTACTTTGGTAGCACTGTTTCATAATACCAGTACATGTATATATTATTATATATATCTAGTCTCGTCCGCTGTTTCTGTTTGTGACCAGGGCCCAACACTGCTCAAAAGTGGGTTAGCATTAACCCAGGGTTAAAATTGTAACCCATGATTGGGTTTATTGCCTTAACTCTTAAGCTTCCTCATAACCTGATATATTTGGGCTATCATGTCAGGATTACGGAACAAGTACAAGTTTTTGAAACATTTGACTTAAGCCTGGCTCTGATCGACTGGCCCGTAGCTCGAGCTTCAGCAGACCAGACCCAGTTTCATCAGGGACAAGTCTGCAAACTGGCCTACAGAAATGTATTAATTTCTGCGGGATTTATTTATATTTCTGACTGAAGTTCGCTGGTTACGATCGCCCAAAGGAAATTTAAGATCCAACTTGTAGTAGATACTAAGAAATTCGTTTAGTTGCTTACTTGCAGTTTGCAGTATATGATATCTCCATTGGTGTTCACTACGAAAATGGAACAAAATATTTAAACATCGCCAAAAAATAATAAAAGGTTAACAACAAACAATGTCAATAAACTCTAAAATCTTCTAAAAACGGCTTCATCCAAAGAAATGATAAGTTACTTTATATTATAAGAAAAAAACGAGTACATACGGTAAACTATGAAAATTTGTAAAATTTGTAAAATTTTGTGAAAATTTGACTCTAGCTCTGCTTGAGTCGATGAAACTGAGAAATTACTGAAATAAAGTTGAACGAGTAGCAAGAAAGATTAAACTTAACAGTTAGCGTGGATTTGTGGGAGAGGGACCAGAGGAACGATTTACTTGCAAATTATTTTTTTCGCACAAAATTTGCGCAACAGAACTGAGTTCGCAAAATCAGCATATTGTGACGTACAACAAGTCAACGTCATAATTGAAAACCAAGTAAGAATGAAAACAGCGACTCAAGCAATCCGGGTTCTTGCATACTAAATATGTCGCGTACATTGCCGTACAGCCGGAGACAATCTAA
This sequence comes from Epizoanthus ramosus, assembly GCA_026413505.1. Taxonomy (NCBI): domain Eukaryota; kingdom Metazoa; phylum Cnidaria; class Anthozoa; order Zoantharia; family Epizoanthidae; genus Epizoanthus; species Epizoanthus ramosus. The sequence continues at coordinate 11,012 of JANVCJ010071826.1, forward strand.
CGAACCTTTTATAGCTTACCTCCCCGAAATTATCGAAGCTGTACTAGAGAATCTACCTGCTAAAACCCTACACACGACAGCTCGTGTGAACCGGTCTTGGCGCGTGGTATCTACACATTTACTGCGCACGCGCAGCAGCTGGTCTATCAGCCGGTTTGAACATCACACCATTTACTTGGAAGAATTAGATGAGGTTTTTGGGGAAGCGTTCGCGGAGCCACGGGTGACAGTGATGTTTAGTCATAGAGAGATATGGAATGCCCGTAGAGATAGTCGAGTTCGGACTACCGAAGATCGGCGACTAGAGCGCTCGGTGAGCAACGTCCATTTCAAGTCGCCGACGAATTGTCTGATGGTTGGTTGTTCAACAGAACGCATAATTATACAGTACCCGCTCACTAGTAGGTAAAACAAACGTTTTATTTGTTAATGTTATATGTTCACGATAAGAGGGCCAGCTGTATTGCATTGCATTGCATGGCATTGCATCGCATTGTATTGCATCGCATCGCATTGCATAACCTAGTTAACTGGTTAACATCAGCTTTCCTTCTTGTGTTCAAGAGGATCCCCGCCCAACTAGATCAAACCCCTCTAAATACAGACAAATTAGCAACGATGTCCTGGCCTTCTCATACTCATTCTTCCCAAGAACGTAACTGTCAGAACCTGGAACTCCCGCTCTGCATAAACAGTATTAGAGCGCCCCACCACCTGAGGCGACTGTGACTGGCCAAAACCCTAGACATTAGTAATAGCTAAAAGTAGGGTAAATACATTTAAGCATTTAATCATTTAAGCATCACATAATTTACTGATATTCCCTGTTTAGTATTGAGGAGACCTATAGGTTGTTAACTTGCATTTTATGAACAAGCTTTGAATAACACAAATACACAAACTGCATTCGCCTTTCAGCTTCACATACTTTCAGTGTTATTCTTTGAAAATTTCATACGTGTGAATAATATAAACAACTATTTATTCCAAATTACACTCAACTATACAATTGCATTTACTAATCACAGAGATGAAAGGTTCGAGGACTGATTTATCGCACTAGCTTTTTCTAAAATATCTATATTTGACCAAATAGGTCCAATTTTACATACGTACGTACGTATCTGTTCATTTATAAACGCAAGGGAGGGGGGAGGGGGCATAAATAGACACACTTGGTAATTTTGCATAAATTCGGGGAAGAAGCCAAACCATACGATTTCTGACGGGGCCTGACTTTAGGGGGTGGGGTGGAAAGTCCATGCACTCTACCCACATTCAATATTTAACCCCAAAATATCTTGTCAACAAAGGTATTGCTTGCTCCAGTGTTCACTGTAGAACACATTTCTGTATTTTAAAAATGTTCTTTAGATATACAGACAAATTCTAGAAATTTACCAAACTAACTTGTCCCAACAC
>JANVCJ010071837.1:0-12432 GCA_026413505.1 Epizoanthus ramosus
CTGGAGTATTAAAGCGCTACTGTGGTAAAGAAATTATCCAGGGGGGGGGGGTCATAGCAGAAACTAGGGGGAAGGGGGTTGCAACAACCCCCCCAAAAAAAAGGCAGGGAGTGCCAATAAGGTTCACTGAAAAATAGAAGTTACCAATGGGTATCGATTAAGCAAGTTGCTATAACACGGAGAGTTTCATTCCAATCGATATAAATTGCGGTACCTGCGCGCACGTGAACGAAGATTTACTGTCATGGTTCCCAGTCCCCTAACAAAAAATTCAGGATAAAATGGCGTGTTTGTTTACCCGTAATAATTGTGTCCTAGCACAACAACAGCTCTGCGATCTGTATATATATATAGCTAGATATAGCTGGGCTAATTGTATTTATAGCTTTAACAACGAAACAAACTCTTTCGGTAATCTAATGTGAAACGACTTTGAACAAGTAAAGTCGCGTCGGCAAATGTATGCACTAATTTTTCTGTGTCCCCTTTTTGAAAACCTGGAGAAGATGCAAGTGCCCGCGCGAATGCTTGATTAAATTCAGCGGTATCGGCAAATAATATTTTAACTTGTCCTGAAATTTTTTGGGGCGTTTTGGAAGCCATAAGTCATAACTATATGTTGTCCTCTGACTAGGTGTGCGAGGCCTTTTCCGGTTGCAAATTTCGAGAACATACCCAGGCAAGATTGTCATCTATTAAAAAAAAGTATATCCAAAAATATGAAGACATAAATAAAACCGAAAAATTAGGGCTACTTTAATATACGCCCTTGTCTGACAGTTATACAAATAGGATTTATAAAAATAAAAATAAAAATATAAATAGTTTTGACGGTACATAAATCATAGTGCTCGGTTCCTGACATGCGTATCCATAAATGCCCGCCTGAATGGCGCGCTGCTATTTTCAAGATTCTGCATACATTATATATAACGTGCTATGACTAAAATATCTGGCAAAGAGCAGATAAATCTATAAAGTGTTTAGCGAATATTGTGACAACTCTAGTTACGTTCTTCCATTTCGATCACAGCTGCCAACTACCCCGGCCCCACTGTCAACTGAATAATCAATTTTTGTTGACATATTTCATTTATTCGGAAACATTAAACGTTACAGAACTCTGCGGAACCCAATATCATAAAGAAGCCCTGAATATTTAGGACTGAAGTACTTTTACACCTAGGGCCTAACTAGACTGAACCCAAGAGGCAAGAGTGTTCGAACTACTCGAGACCTATGCTGATATCCGGTTTCACTGATTGGTTGATATTTTTTAAAAACAATCCTTGCAGGTTTAATTTGCTTGGGTAGACTTCCTACGACCCTTTCTAGTAGACGCTATCTCGCGCTTCGGGGTCGGTGTAGTTTTCTTCTTTACTGCTTCTTTACTGCTTCTTGAGTCAACTTATGGCAAGCCTACAAATGGCCGCCCTCCATCCTTACGCGTTTCTCTAATGTTATAAATAAGACCAGGAGGTCCTGGGGGCCAGGGATGGAGGGATGGGGGGAGGGGGGTCTTTGGAGGAGATCAGCAGTCAAGTATGAAACCAGACACGCGAGATTGGATATCTACATGACTTACATGGATCCCTACTCTCAGCATTCATCTTATTATTATTTAGTTTATCTTTGTATATATATAATTATATTACAACGTTTTCAGTTTGCGTAACTTATCATTACACTAAAGTTCTTCTGCAAGGTTGAATACAGTTAGATAAAAAAAATTGTGTGTAATTGCTGTTGTAAGTCTTAGTCTCTGTTGCTAGTCTTTATTCTCTTTCAGTTTTTGTCTTTTGAAATACTGACACTACAAACAACAACAGCAAAAAAGAAAAAATCTTTATCAAGGTATCAGTTCCCATTTCTTTACATGGTTTTACCAGAAAATAACCAGAAAAAGAAAAATAAATAGCTACATTACAGCTACATGTAATAAAATTGTTATAGGATACATTTTTGATACATTACAACATGACAGATTCGTGTCTTTTGCTAATTACGTATTACTATTTAGTATTACAGTATTGCATATTCCTCATTTTCGTTGCTTTGCATATGTGATTAGTAATTACTAAATTAGTTGTATCGGCATTTTTGAAAAGGAATATAAATTTCCCGACACAGTCTAACTTTGTAAATAAGATATAAATAAACGAAAGTGAATGAAGAATTGCAACAGGAAATATACACCATACTCAGCGGCACACAATGCAATGAGAACTGGGGCGTGTATATATTTCCGGTTACAAGTCTTTCTTGTCTGGCTCAGGAAATAATACTTATTTCCTCACTGTTGTTCCCAATGAGATATGTTAATACAGTAGATGATAAATTATCTGTAAAGATCTAATTCAGGATTTTTTAAAGTGGATATTTTCATGAGAGTGCTGTTGTCTAGCCCTGGGGCTAATGTAGAACTTCAGTGGGGGTGCTAGGGATGGGTTAACAGTTCGCGGTTCGACGGTTCGACCATTTCTAGGTGTCATCGAAACCAAACCCAAAACCAGAGACTATCAGAATAAGGATGCAAATATCATAACAATCAGTATTATTCTAACAATCAGAAACAATTCTAACAATCAGTATTAGATGAAACGACTAGATTATAGATAATCAAGGTGCTAGGTGGTGTACGAACGTCATGAGCCCTCCCTGGAGCTCGACAAGATCAGCGGTCGCGGCCGCGGACGTGCAAGCGAGGCTGTTGAAACCAGTCCGATCTGAAACTTGACCTGCGGAAGTCTTGCTGAGGACCCTAAATGGTATTCAAAGAAGCGATAAAATGTGGGTCAAGCTGCCAACACATCTCATAACGTTCTAACTCTGTCAGGCGCCGGAGCTACATCGTAAAGATGCCCAGATTGGCGCTGATCCTCGTCTTCCTTCTCTCTTCAACAATCGAAAGAAATTTCGCAGAACGTTCGGTAAGGATTTTCCTATTCAGTGGAGCGCGACGTTTATGAATGAAATTAATTCTCGTTCTGTTTTCAGGCACATCCCTTCGCAAGATCGCTGTCGTCTGGAAGACTCAAGGAAATTTCGGAGATGACAGACTATGACAGGTTTCTTAACGAAACTTTGAGGCCCATAAATCGTGTTCGAGTCCCAGGAACCGTTGGCCATCACAAAGTTAAACTTGTACGTATTTTCTTCAAATCGCCTCATTCATTATGAAATTACCGCGTATTTTAGCACATAGGAAGTATCTTGTTATGGTCATTCATTTCTAGACTGATAAACATATCCAGCGTCTTCTTTAGTAAGTTAAAGTTATTACTGGACTGTGTTATTGCGGAATTGAAGAAATTATGTACATATAGTAACAGTTGCTTTGAATTTTGTCTTGTATCGGACTTCGACGAGATGATTTGTCGAGCTGGCAAAAAAGCGCGCGAGTGGCACGCGCCAAATTAGTGTTGTGTTATGTTGACTTTTTGCATCATGAATGGCTTCTTGTTTTCTTAAAGTGAATTTTTGTTTTTACATTACTCCGCAACGCTACACGCTTTAGATAATGTGCTGTGAAAAGTACCAACAGGTGGATGAATTGATATACTTACAAGTGATCGTGAATGTATTTCAGTGGTTGTTCTTCAGGTTTGTGGTTTGAATTGAAATATTCTACGAAGTCAGCGATCAGATTTCTGTCTAACTTAGGAGTATTTGTCTCGGCAACCGCGAACGCTAAGTTATGAAGGAGTACTGTTAAGAGACTAGAGTGACATTATTTATTTTTGATTTTAATTCGCCTTCTTTGGACTTTTAGAATAGCTGTTGCCCTTATAAAATCGTAGAATCGAAGCCTTTGTTGATTTTTATACGAAGAACACGACAATCGAGATTTCAGATTGCAAGTTTTATATTTCATTTCAAGAACTATAGCTTTAATTTTCTTGAGTGTCATTGCACATTATGAACCAGCGCGATAATTATCATATATGTTTGTTTCAAGATACGTGCAACTGTGAATTAGAAGCGCACTTTATTAAGGCTTGGAATCGTTTATCATTCTTGATGAAATTCCCACTGAAATTTTTAATATCTTGTGAGAAATCAAGACCTTTTGGCAGTACTGATAAATTCGCAAATCACCCAAATGGCACGTTTTAGATCTTTTTTTCTTGTTTTATCAGCTAGAATACTTTTTAAAACAGATTTTAGAAAGCAAAACGGGAAATAACTGGCTGACGTTCCAAAGTTTATCTTGGCAAGCCATCTACAAATCCCCTAATGTAACACGTAATACTAATAGAGGCTTGGTCGTCTGGCAACGTAATATATTTTTCTTTTAGTAGCTAACAAGATTTGTGCGAAGTGTGGTCGGTATCCATTTGTAATTGTATCAACGGGGATTTCGGGAGTTTCAATTATAATCATTGTACGAGCTCGGTTTATATGCATTTATACTTGATGAATAAAGACAGAAATATTGGACAGCAAGAAATGAAAAAAAAATGAAAAAAGATAATCACTGCGTTGACGGTTTTGCTTGTTTATTTTAAAAAAAAGTTTAGGTTTGAGTAATTTCCTGGGTTTTGGTGTCTTATGGTGATTACTATATTATTGAAAGTGAGAAATCAATAAAACTGCCATCCTAGTTAAAGATCAAGTTGCAAATGAAGAAAATATTTATTAATTAGTGGTAGAAAACATACTGGCAGTTTCCTCGAAAAGACAGGTTTTTCGATATTGGATTATCAAGCGTAGTAATATTATTTTGGGATGATCCATCAGCAGAAAATAAAATAAATTTTTAAGACTGATATAAACATATTTCAAGTGTGATGATTATATTGGAAATGTGTGGGATGGAACCATTGAAACACCTAGTAACAAAGAGAAAGGAAATTGTCTGTTTCATTTCAGAAGAAAGTGTGTGCTTTAATTCCATGGTTTGTTTGTCTCTAATTTTGCATTTTAATGGAAAACTAATTTCAGTATTAATAATAGGCAAAAATCAATCTTCTAGGAAAGTAATACTTCCCTATTTTTCAGATTTTGTGATTTTAAAATATCAATGTTTTGCTTAAATTGAGAGCTCTGTCAAATACAACCACAGCAGATCTTCTGTTTTTTGTGTGGGGAAAATCGTTTCAATATCTGATACAAGATTGTTATCAACTCACAGAATAGCTTCGATTACTACAGGTAGAGTACGAAATTGCTAAACCGTGAATTATGAACATTTTTCAGATCTTGTTTATTAATATTATTTGGCATCATTGAATTCTACATGCAAGTTGACATCTTTGTTTATATTAAACCCTTACCGCCCAGTCTGCTTAGATTTTAATTAACCATTTTAAGATTCACCAGGTGTATTCTGTGCTCGAGGGCATTGTCAAAAATGACTTAATTTTAATAAAAATATTGGCTATAAGTCAACAATTTTAGAAAATTTTATATTTTTGTCAAATTGCTGTTCACACACATTTATGCAAATGAAATCCAAATATGAAAGTCAATAGTTTTGAAATATATTTTTAGTGTTAAGAAATATGAAGTTTTCTATAATAAATTTAACCCCAAAAAAAACTAGCCCAATATTATTTGTTTGTCATTCAGACTCAGTAAAGTTGTCATGAGAAATAGAGGATCTTACATGGCTGTGCAAAGACATGGCTTTTATCTTTGAGTGCCAAATGTAGTAACACACAAGCAAGCGTAGCGAATGAGTGTACGTGTTGTAAAATTCAACACGAGAAGATAAAAGCTGTATCTTCAAACAGCCATGTAAGTTTCTTTTTATCATATTAAAATCCATAAGAAAAACGAACTTCTGAACCAGCTCACATCAAAAAATCATGTAAAAATCCATAAGAAAAAACGAATTTCTGATCCAGCGAACAAAAATTCAGCTGACTTTCTTCAAAAAATTATATAATATTCAATGATATTTTATATGTACAAAGTTATGACTTTTATCAACACTGTTAATACTCGGTATCTTATGGATTTTCATATGATAAGTGACCATACGTAATATCTGCAGATTACTAATAATGAACTAAAGAAACAGTGCTGTCAGTATGATAGTATCACTGTATAAATTTCATAGTCTGGTGACCAATCTCGACACATGAATGAAAAATACTTTAATGTTCCGTTCGTAAGGACAAACATTTATAAATATAAGTACAGTTTTCTGCCTAGGGCCATTAGACTGTGGAACCGCTTTGCAGACAGTGTCATTGCTACCAGCAGCAATACAAGCTAATACAGAAGCCTTTGAGGCTGCAGACTGCAGTCAAGCAAAATTTTTTTCAATGCGCTGTGCACATTACATATTGATATAAATTTAAAATTAAAGTGAAGTTAAAGTGAAGACCTGAAAGTGAAGCCCTGAAAGTTCCTCTGCTTTAATAGTAGTTTATAGTACTAGCTAGTACTGTAACAGTGTAAGTGTGACTGTGCTAGCTTAGTATAGCTAGAGCCTAGACTATACTGATACTCGTCTATAGTTATAGTACCATTTAATGATTTATAACGGATAACCCCCGGACCCCGGCGTCTGCCTCAAACTACATCTCACCTCAGTAAAAACGTTGTTAAATTAATCGTGCAGGCATGCATATGAACGTCTACAAACCTTGCTTTGCGTTTTTCCTTTCATTTCTTGTTTGCTATCTCCGTTTGTTTTCTATTTTACATGTAAACTTATTCAGAACTGCCGCCATTTTGTTAAATACGGCAAGATCTATCATCTGCGCATGCGGAATTTTATTTTTGCAATACGGGGTACTTCATACAAGTTTCATTCTGTTGTCCCGAACCTACATCAGTATCCTGAAATTTTTAAAAAGAACTACCAAAAAAACTGACTTAGATCTGTTTCCGAACAAAGTGAAAGTGGAGGCTTTGTTTTGTTTAAAACAGGGAAATGTATGCTCTGAAAGGTTGGCTTTTTTGACAGTCTGTATTAGACACGATTTCGTTTGATTGTCCAAAGCTTGATGTAATGCAATGACTTATTGCAGACAATAACAAATACATGTATGCGATGTGATGGGAAAAGCTGCTACATGATGTGACAATGAAATGGCAACGCAATGACAATGCAATGACAATGAGCTTTGGACAGTCAAGCGGAATCGTCTCTAAAGCTTAATGGGCGTGGTTGGCTTTCTTGACAGAAATGAAAGGACACACCTGGTACCAACAACTAAACCCCGGTACATATTGGTACAAGGCAGTCTTTATTACAACTACAGTGGCGGATCCAAGGGGGTGGCCTGGGGGGCCTGTGTAGCCTTGTAGCAATGTAGGCAAAGGATGCCCCTCCCCTACGAAATGAGTGACCAGCATATTCCCTGGCTGGAAGGTCAAGTTCGGTAACTACACTACGTAGCTTAGACGTAAAAGCCTTATACGTGAAAATGTTGATGCGCAAGGTTGAGTGGTCGAGCCAGTTAAAGGCTTGGGAGTTGCCAGGGGCTTGGATAGTAAAATGAATTAAAGGCTTGAGTGAAAGCTTTGACTGGGCAAAGAGGCGAGTGAGGGATGCGAGGGAGGGGTATTTGCACCAACCGTTCTCAAAATTGAATGGTTTTGCTCCACTTGATCGTGAGCAATATCCCCCAGTCAAACGGAATTGAAAGTCAGCCTTGGTTAGTTGTTGTGCAGGATTGAAAGTATTAGCCGAAATATTGGTACCTAGCCATCCTTAGGAGGGGTAGTCCACATATTAGCTCTATATTAGATTCCGCTACAACTGCAACTGTTTGTCCAAGTGGTCCTTGCATTAATATAGTGTGCTGGCTATACAGCCGGGGAGCCTCTGCCTGGAAGGGGTGAAATGGTAGGGATTTTCCATTGTGTTCTATGAAAATATTAATACTTTTGGCTTATCTTTATTAAAGGTTCAGGAAATAGATGCAGTTTTGGTCCACGTATATGAAAGGGGTATAATTTCAATAAAAAATTGGTAGATGAAAGGATGAGGGTTTGAACCTCGCCATCCCCTGTATGAAACTCATAGTTAGGATTATCACTGAAAAGCCCTTCTGGGGAGATGATAATAAAAGTATGTATGTATGTATGTAAATCAGCTTGACGCTTATCTTTCACTCTTATATATAAAGTTGAGATTTGTGCTGCTCCGGACAAAAATAAATTCAAAGAAACAAAAAAGAAATGGCAGCTACTAGAAAACATCCTCTGAAATGGGCTTATTATTCTATATTCCAGCTTCTTTGGTTCTCCTTGTGCAAAACGCAATTATAATTTGTTTTTCTTTTAGTAACTACATGTATATGTAAAACTTGTAACATCTATAACCTTTATTTAGTTCGCGTAACCTTGTTTTTGTTAATGTAAAGTATCTATTAGTAAATAAAGCAATCAAATAATTTTTTAAAAAAATGGAAAAAAAACATATTCCTTAATGTAACGCCCTCTATCGTTACCACTGACTGACACAGAGGGAAAACCCCAAATCTGCTTTTTTTCATTAATTTCTCATCATAAACTGACAGTTGTATGCCATAACTGTAATATAAGCGTTTTATTTTCTGTTACTACTATAGAAATACGAGGTGCCAGAAACAATTTTTCTGCACCGTCCCACTAAGCTTCTATCATTAAACTGTTAAATCAAAGCTACAACTGGTTTTGAAAGATTTCAGAGGATACAAGTGCTTTGAAGCAAGAATTGATAGTTTGTAACGTGATAACTACGTCATTACTGCGCAATCTACCTTGTTTCTGGCACCCTTAAGCACTACCTACTACTACTAACCCCTACAAAGTTGGGATAGTGGGAGTTCAACTTCTATAGAGGGAGGGGTAGGGTGTGGGTGGGCGAGTTCTGCTCCTATATAGGGCGAGGTAGGGCACGTTGAGCTCCTATATAGGGTGGGGTTGGGCGAGTTTGGCTCCAATATAGGGCGGTGTAGGGGAGGTTTGGTACTGGACTATCTACAAGGTACAAACGTATGTGCACTTGAAATGGAAGAAATATATACGGGCAGTACACGACGTGATACTACAACTAAGTGTACACATACGGCCGTGCGTAAACTGGGTCTACACTCTGCAAACGTTTATCTGCTCTGCTATTCAGTGAAGAAATTCAGGTTCCCTCTTCAGCGGATCGGATTATGAAAACTTCAACTAAAATCATAATATCAGCAAGTTTTAGTACAATCGAAATGTACGTTGCAATTGAAATAAATTTTCTGATTCCAACAAAAAACCCCTCTTGTGATTCCACAAATTTGCTTAGAAGTCGATGGGGAATTGTTCTGGGCCTCTAGTTATAGTTTGGATGTGAATGTAAATATTCACGCATGTTATTAACCACCACATCCTCCTCCGCAGCCTCCACCACATCCTCCACCACCACAACCACCACCATCACCACCACCACCACAGCCTCCACCATCACCGGCACCACATGCGGCACCACCGTCACCCCCACCACACGCCCCTCCGCCACAACCACCACCCTCTCCCCCTCCACAGCTCGCACAAGCTCCGTCGCCAGCTCCACACCCACCGCAGCCCCCGTCACAGCCAGGCGCGTCACAGTAATCTCCCGCTATCCCGTACGTGTCGCCCATGTGGTGATAGTAGAAGGCGTTGGTTGGGACTGTGTGGGCGTAGTACCCAGCCGCCACCACGAGCATCAACTTGTCGTTGATAAACCCACGTGGTCTACTTGTTGTCAACCGGGCTTTGGACATCGCAGGAGCGCTTGGCATGCTGGGATCCTGTGGCACGTAAGGTTGGCAGAGAACAAACAGCACTGCTACTGACATACCCAGTGCCACTGCCTCAGGCACATCTTCCACGTTCGAGGGGACGGTTATCTGTCCACTGGACAGGTCAACTTCTACAGGGCATTTCGGCACATTGCTGCCGCGTGGATCGCAGACAGTTCCAACAGAGTACTTGAAGGATTTGGGTATTCTAACGACTGCTGCCGCACCCATATCGTCATGTAAGCTGTAGTAACTAAGCTGCAGATGGCCCGGTTGACCTCTGCTGCTGCTGCGCTGGTACCCTACCCACTTGCCAAAGAGGATCCCCCAGTCCTCTCTACCTCGTATGAGCATGGCTCTCTCCCCTTCAGCGACCTCAAGAGAACAGATCGCGCTGTTGTCCAGCTGGACTCGCTGTGGTAGCACTTCTTTGTCAATAAGATGGGAAGAAGCAATGACTTGACCATAGATGTTGATAACTTCTACTGATGAGAACTTGATTTGTGCAGCATGCACTACTCGGCAGGAGAACGCTTCCCTCTGTATGTTGTCCACCACTTGGTGTATGGACATCTCACAAGGCACAGTGGGCGTGGTTAGGGCTAAGGGGGACAGGAACAACTTGGGAGTGCTTACAACCGAGGATGGGTGCTGAATTTCTGTGAACTGCTGCTGCGGGGTGACAATGAACATGTACTTCAGGATTGTCGGCAGATTAATAATTCTGGTTGTAAACTGGATTTTTATTCCTTCTTGGAGATCCAAGAAGTGAGTAAACGGTTGCGAACCTGAGAAATCAATGAATGCGCTAGTTACATAACTAAAGAAGTCAAACGTTTGGCTGGCAAGCACTGAACCACCACTGCACACCCCACAGGGCTTGATCTCCACTCTCAAGTTGCGGTTTGTCTCCGTGCTAAAGGAAAAGTTACACAGGGGCCTCGAACCTCTAGAGAATGTAGCGGACGCAGTCTTTGTTGTTTCTTTGAATACTGAATGTCTGCTGCCGTCGACGTATAGTTTCACTTTAAACTTTTTCCTTGGATTAAGATTAATGTCTACTTGCATACTCAGCAAACTAATATCGTATCGTTTAGCAGCCAAATTGTGGTAGTTCCCAGCGGGTACCGGGGGACGAGGAGGGGGATTCTCGCCCCGGTACATTGCCCCAGGAATTCCGTACTGAAGACCGTATTGCGTCCACAGTGATCGGGTAGCTTGGTCAGCGTTTGCCAATCGAGACCCAGGCGCGCGATCGGTGGTTGTGTCATCGTGGTTGAGGACCTTGCCGAGGATGTTCAAAGTGTCGTTCTTGTAGGCCAGTGGATGTGCCTGATGCGCATGCCAAACGAGATCAATATCATAACACGGCACAAGAAACACTTCCGGGTGGACCTTTTTTAGTTTGAGATGATACTCATATCGCTCCACCGCCTTTTTTAGAAACGATTTATCTCTGTAATGTGGCAGGGATACTTGGTAATAAAAGGCGCTTTGACGAGAGGCGGCCGACTCCAGATCGTAGCTGATCTTAGATGAATATTCTGGGACAGTGGCGGAAGGGTTTTGAAGATCGACGTCAAACGGCTCACCCGGGTACCGCGATTGCCAAATTTTCCTCGCCTTTTGCTGCGCTTTCTGTCTGGTGCTCCTGTTCATCAGTTTATGGTCAACAAAGATGTTGACTACACCAAGACAGTCCCGCTCATACTGCAAAGGGGATAACATGTGCACGTACCACACCCACGCGATATCCAGGGGGGCCGCCAAGTTGGTCGACTGCGCCTGCGCTATCAGTGGCAACCAGAATAACTCGTACCTGTTGATACAAATTTAAAACTTAAATGAAGAATTGACATGTGAATTAATTTTACAAATCTCTAATGGAGAAAAAACAAATTTTGAATGAAGCCTGTTTTGTTGTTGATTTCTTAACTCAAACGTGAATGTAATTTTGGCAAAAGTATTAACTAGAACTTTTGCAAATTTTTTCAACCAATTAGAATCCGTAGGAAAAACAAAACCTAGATTTCCTTGTATTCAGTGTGTTCATACTCAAACCTCAAGTCAGCAAAACCACCAGGCCATAACAAACCAGTTGGGAACTATTCTCACCTGCGAATGGCGTTCAGCAACTGGGTTCCAGAGTATAAACTAGGATGAAGATTAACTTCCTGTAGAAAATCGAGTTCCTCCTGCGTTGCATCGATCAGATTTACGCTGAATTGAACATTCCCAGTCTTCTGGATATAATTTCTATCTGCCATCTTTAATTTGACCGACGTTGATTGAGTATCTGGAAGAGTAAACAACAATATCACGTGGTTTGTGTAGTCCTCAGGACTGTTGATGGTGACTGACGTTTCGATAACCTGTGCGGAAGTCGTCTTCGGCGAGTCAATAGAGTAAAGTTGATCCTGTAGGTATATTCATACTGTTGGTGTATTTATTAAGTCGGTGTAACTACCGATACGGTCTAGTTTCATGTGTCGGTCCCTAATTAGTGGTAGTTGTGTGTTCGGCTTGTTTAATAGCGTCACTAATTAGTCTTTGGTAATGTTGTGGAACAACTTTCCTATTTGACTTTCTATTTACCTTATATAATTAACTTTTGTTAAATATTTAATATTCACCTGTTTCTTAGCTGATATAGCGATGTTTCTCGTGTCGTCATCCATTGTTATTAATGTGCCAACCAGAGATCTATTGGTTCTTGAAACAAAGA
>JANVCJ010071848.1:0-20921 GCA_026413505.1 Epizoanthus ramosus
CCCCCCACTCCCCCCTCAACTGTATATGTTTGGCCAAAAGGCTTGACCGTTTAAGGGTTAAATATTTTTAGATGTATACATGTAAGTTTATTTTTATCTTTTTATCCATGAGAAAAAACGAACTTCTGAGCCAGCGAAAACAAAATTCCGCTGACTTTGTTCTAAAAACCATAAACCTGATAACCAACGATATTTCATATGTACAAAGATATGAATTTTCTCAACACTCTTAATACTCCTTATTTTGTAAACACCAGTGAAATACCAGGTGAGCTTTCGCGCAAAAAGATCATATCTTCACACGTGAAAATAACGTTGTCTTCACAAGAGAAAAAAAGTCCTCTTCCATTTTTAGTCCTGACACGTTGTTCTACTTTAGGACTACAAAATAAATATTAAAGCAAAATGGTTTGGTATTTCATTGGTGTTTATATAATAAATAGACCATTACATGGCCGCTTGGAGATACGAAATTTCTCTTCTAGTGTTAAAGTATTTCACTCGTTCGCTGCGCTCTCTGTGAAATATTTTTCAACAATCATATGATAATGCTACATACATACATACATACATACTTTATTTATGCTCTCCTCAGGGCTTTTCAACATAAATTTACAAGGGTATTAAAGTTCTAAAGCTAAAATATTTTTAAGAATGTCATAAAATGTAATTTATAAAACCTATTTAATAAAAATTTAGTAAAAACCGATTTTAAAAAAAACTCATTAAAAGCTGTCTAACAGGTCCTTCTTTAATTGTTTCTTAAAAGTGACCAGGGACGGTGCCTGTTTGATACTGACTTCTAAACGATTCCAAATATTCGTGCCCTTTCTCTAACCGGAAGCAGTCTTGTACAGAGGGATTTGTAGAAGATTTCGGTTGCGAGTGTGGTGGTCATGAATGATGGCACGTTTCCTATTTAATATACTGTAATTTACTGCACGTTTCCTATTTTAATTTACTAATGCTATTTAATTTACTGTACATTCAGGGCTATGACACTCTAGTTGGTGAACGGGGAGCACAGTTGAGTGGAGGACAGAAGCAACGTATTGCAATCGCCCGCGCCCTCGTAAGGGACCCCAAGATTCTACTCCTGGATGAAGCAACGTCCGCTCTTGATACTGAGAGTGAGTCAGTTGTACAAGCAGCACTAGACAAGGTACGCTGTAGGGGTGGGGTGGGGTGGGGTGGATTGCTTCATTCTTGTGTGGTGGGGAGTAGTGAATCACCCGCCGCCTCGTGAGGGACCCCAAGATTCTAATCCTGGATGAAGCAACGTCCGCTCTTGATACCGAAAGTGAGTCAGTTGTACAAGCAGCACTGGAGAAGGTACTCTATAGGGGTAGGGTGGGGTGGACTATTTCATTCTTGGGGCATAGTAGTACATAGTAGTGAATCCTATGCGCTGTCTGGAGGTGCCCCAAGATTCTACTCCTGGATGAAACAACGTCCGTTCTTGATACCGTCAGATTTCTTTTTTTTCTGTTTTTTTATATGGTGGGTTTGCTATAGTAACAAGCTTAAAAGGCGTTTTCATTTGTTCGTGGACTTAAGATAAAAGGAGAACTTTCTAACCACACAGAATAAACATAATGTTTCAAGTGTTTAATAGTTTGTTCCTATACAAACAACTTGTTATAAACTACGTAATTATATTATTACACTCTCCATTTAACAAACCATTCAGAGTGTAATAGAAGAACAAATTCTTTGATAATGTGTATCAGTGTAACTATGAAACTTTTAAACTCTTTTTCTTCGTTATAAGGCGAGGGAAGGCCGCACGACTATTGTCATCGCCCATCGCCTATCAACAGTTAGGAATGCTAACGTGATTGCGGCGATACAAGATGGCGTCGTTGTTGAGAAGGGCACTCATTCGGAACTAATGCAGACGGAGGGAGTCTATCGTCAGCTTGTGACCCTACAGGTAAATAACGCATGTATTAAAACGTCGCATCACTGGTGCCGAGTGTAATAAATACCGATTAATGGAATAATAACAATAACAATAGCAATATTTTATTTAACCACGTTACGCCTAAGAGCTGAATAAAACCTCACACAGGCGCATCGTTTGTTTTCATGCGCACAGCCGCCATATTGATTCTACAAGCAGAGTATGTTTGGGTGCTAAATATATTTCAAACTCATTTCTAGGCCTCAAGTAAGTTTATATTCGCGCGGTTTTGCGAACATTTTCCGAAGATTTGTGTAGTTGTAAAACAAATGATCGTGAAACTTCGTCGGAAAAGATCGGTCGGAAAAGTACGCGTTACTCTAGTGCGACCGTACCATTTGGAAACTGGGTACTTTTGTAAGTAGAACTCAGGCATGCTCTGCTTCTAGATTCAATATGGCTGTTGTGCGTACGACGCGTGAGGTTTTGAGCCATTTATTCAGTATTTATTACACTCAGCGCCCGTGGTCGCATCTGAACACAGTGATCGCAATTCGACGTCTTTATCAACTAACATTAATATTATTGAGAACATGATGAGAGGAAGTAATGATGGATTTCCACATGGATTCAGTTTTGCTGAAAACGTGTTGGGAGAACAACGTCTTCTCACTAAGGAAGTTGCGAGAAGAGAGAAATGGCATGTTCTTCAGTGCAACCCTGCAGCAGTATTACAGAAGTATTTTAGCCGATTTCACTTATCTTTCATTCCTTTTCAAAGCGCTTGGGTTGTTTGTTTTCTATCAGATGGAAACTCGGGTGTTCCCACGATTACCACAATTCCTTTGTCTTAGGGTGCGTTTCTTCGAGATTAACAATCCGAATCTGGATTCCCATTCCTCAATGAGATTTTTCGTTTGTTTGAGAAAATCAAAACAAATTTTGACTCCTTCGAATCGATACTGAGGATGAATTCAAGGGATTAATCCAAAAACAGATTAATCCTGTGCATTTATTTGGGAAAATCCTATCACGGATCGCGGATTTTAGTTTCATTGTAGCAAACACCAGGTCTATTCCGTCTCGGTAACGTTGTTGTTTGTCATGGCAAGAAGAATTCATTTTCGGAGTTTTTGTTTCTTTCGTCAAAAAGAAGCCGTTGAATCCCGAATATGAATCCAATCTTAGATTTTCCCAAAGAGATGTGCACCCTTAGACTTTGACTCAGAATCTGTACTGTATAACATCTTTTTTGTCTACATACAGTCGTTTCAAGATGATGAGCCAGACCCTGAACAGATAGAAGATGTTGAGGACAAAGGTATACCACATAGTTCACTAGTTGAAGTGAGATAAAAATTAAGCTAGTTGGTTGTCTGCCAAGCTAAGAACAACGAAGTTTGTACGATATGGGATTGGAGGAAGAACGCTTCTGTTAAAGTGCTTAGACCAGTTTTTTGTAAAATTACCGTTACCTCAAATTTGATTGGACACTATCCAGTAACAAATCACTGGACACTTGTGAACCAATCACAACCCGAGATTGTGAACAAACACAGCGTGACTAATCACAATCCAGAAAATAATCCGCACAATCAGAAACGGCAACAACTTACCACTCAGAAAATGTGGTCAACCGCCATTTTTTGGCGTTGTAGTAATAAAAGTATTTTGGCTTTTTTGCTTTCTTTTTCGGAAATCAGTGTACGTTTTATATTAATTTGGTAATATGTGTTCGTGTCTTCCAATTCCGTCTGAAATCATACTCGTGACAAACACATTGGATTCGAGCTTCACTCAGATTTTTACAGATTGAATTGGACTCCATTCAGTCATATTACCATTACTGTCGGTCAAAACGAGGGGGGGGGGATAGATCTGGAGGGGGTGACATTCTCATTTTCAAAGCCCAAGGGTATTTTTTGCTTCAAATTAAGATGCTAGGAACGCCAAGCGAAGCTTAGATACGCGAGGAACGTAAGACACCGAGTAATGGCGAACTAAATAATAAGTGTCAATCACAAACTTCGAAACCATGACAACACAGTTTCATTTATAGACAGGGATAACACATACAAACTGACCCGGCTAACAAATTTCGCTTGGCTGTTTAGATTTTCAAAACAAAGTGCCGTTGGGAGCGGTATCCTATCCCAGATAGAGTTAAATCTTTCAAAATATATAAAAGCAATTTATGTTTTATTGTAGAAGAGGATGCAGCGCTGAATGCCATCAGACGCCTCTCTGGCTTGTCAGATGATACTGAGCAGGCCAAATTTGAAAGGAAACTGTCATTAAGAGCATCAAGGAGATTGTCTGCAGGAAAATGCAGGCCTGGATCGCCATTGCACAGGCAGAAGGTATTCAAACAAAATATTGTCACATTTCAGCCTTCGAAAGGCAGAACGTACTGAAGAAACAGATTTTGTCACGTGTCACGTGTTGTGAACGATAGTGATTAATTAGTTCTATTTGCATTGTATTGCAAAAATGAACATTTCTAGAAACATGGTGTCTGCTTTATTTTTTGTCAATCTTTTTAATGTTCTGTGCATAAATTGCCGCTAGGTGCTTCCCCAAATGGTAATAGGTGGTCAAAAATGGGAGGTGAATAATATAATAATAAATAATATAATATAATATAGTGTATTCTCACAACACTTGCCTCAGGTAATGTCCATATCCCAGTGGCTAACTAACCTTTGATACTAACTTTCTAACCACAGACAAATAACGTTTAAATTACCTAACATAAAGTGTTCTCCATACGTCGCACAGAGCGAAGTTGAGCACAAGAAGGAAGAAAAAGTAGTTGAGGAGACAGTGGAAGCAGCCCCGATCAGACGAATAATGAGCTTGAACAAACCTGAGTGGCCATACATATCAGTGGGCGTGTTGGCAGCCATGGGGATCGGAGTCTACCCGTTGGTGTTTGCTATTCTCATCTCCGAAGTTCTCAATGTAAGCAAATTTTAAACTTAGATCTTTGAAGCATTCGTCGGATTTAAGAGGTCAAAACCAGTTATTACTATCGATTCGCCTAGTTAGAGCTCAGCCAATGGCGGACGTTCCAGTGAATTTGAAGCTCAGTCATTGGTTAATATCAGGGTTGTCATGGTCCTTGAAATACTGGCCCTGGAAAGTCCGTGAATTTGGGTCGTGGTCCTTGAAAATCCTGGAATGGGCAAGAAAGTTCTTTCTTCACTTCCAAAAATAATCAAAATATGCTGTTTATTAAAATGTGACGTTCTAAAACAAAAACCGCAACTCCAGGAGGCTTGATTTTTCTCCAGAAGGTCCTGGATTTGCTTGAAAAGGTCCTGGAATTTCACATCCACTAAATAGTGGCAGCCCTGTAATATATTTAGAACATTCCTGAGGCTCTTCATCTTATGATGATAATGGAACTTTGCCCAATGTTGGTAGTTTTGTTCTCTTTTGCAACTGATCGCATGAGCAGGATTGTTGTTATACTTTATATAGCCAGAGCACGTTCTTTGTTTGAGGAACGAGATGAGTATCGTCTTGCTTCTACAATGATAAAACCGAGTGATACCGCCACCTTCATCAGTAACAGTGCATACGTACGTTCTAGATATTCTAATGGTAGTTATCCCAGAGTATAGTTAAACGAAACCATAATTAATTAGTTAGTGATCGATAAATCAGTCGACACTTTTTAAATAGTACGAAAATTGACGAAACCAACTAGAGTTGCACACGTTTTTGGCGTAATTGTTAGAGCGTTAATTAAACGGTTGCAAATTGGCCACATAAATGATTTGAGCCTTGTTTTTGTTTGAAAACGGATCGTTTTGACACTACGTTTAGGTCTAGCTTCCACAATATGGCACCATCCACACTAATGCGTTTTCGTTTGTAAACGGATCATTTTCGACACGTTTTAGCCTAGCTTCTACGTAAAACGACTTCGCCGAAAACGGGGGCGTTGGAAAATGCATTAAAATGAAAATGCTCTCTTTATCCCCGTTCACACTAAAACGTTTAGAAAACGGAGGCAACGTATTAGTATGGACTGGGCCTTGGGCATCACAGTGAAGATCAGCTAGTGATGTTCTACAATTGGTGTAGGATTTAACAGAGTTAAGTTACAGTTACAGTGATCCTCCTGATCCTGTTACCAATTACTCGGATTCCGCAGTACTGTACGTTACCTCTATGAATACATTCTTTACTTTTACATCTCTTTTTGACGAACTTTTAAACAGAAATAATTTAATTTTGCAGGTGTTCACACTTATAGATGAGGAAGAAATGAAGAAAAAGGCGATTCTCTGGTCTGTGTTATTTTTGGCTTTGGGCGTCTTTAATTTCGTTTGTTATCTTGTCCAGGTAAATAGATGTATAGTGTAACGATTAATGTTATTATATGGACGCCACAACACGTAACTATATATGTATGTTTTATTTGCAAGCATGCAATCTTGAGCAATCTCGAATTTTATGTCCGATATGTAGTGGTGTATTTGCCGTGTGTCAGTTGATCATAATAAAAAAACATGGCAGCTGTACATTTAACCACAATTCCTTGCGAACCAAACAGAACGAATAGGCACATAGAAAGCCATATATTTTTGCAAAATTCGTCCCTGTACTAAAAACATTATGAATACAGGTTTGAAATTTTTAGGACTTTTCAGTGCATTTTTATGATTGTTTTTAGGGTTTTCTTTCGCTAAGAATTATGGGTAAATGTATCAGTCGCCATCTTTTTTATTATGGTCAATTGTGTATGCAACATATCGATAATACAAGCGATTTAATTCCTTGTAAAATACTGCTTTCCACACATAATAACTACCACTTTCCGACAAATGCTATTTTAAAATATCTATAAAGTAGTGTCCTTTATCTGATTTGATTATTCTATTTCAATCATTTTTAAAGAGAAAACCGCACTCTCGAAATTTGCATATAAACTTGTCTTAGTTACTTATCGGCGACTATCTTCTCAACACTGCTTCACGTTAAATTGCTTGCTTGCCCTGTTTTTGGAAAATTATTCGTGGTTTCAGTATTGTACGTTAAGTATTCTGTTTTCATACGAAGTCTTTGTCTATAATGTACTTTCCATTTAAATATTCTCAGTCGTCCTTTCCTCGCCGATTCAGCAAATAGTAAGCTACTTTGTTCTGAAAAGTAACGGTGCATGTAAACTTGTCTTAGTTACTTATCGACACTGCTTCACGTTAAATTGCTTGCTTGCCTTGTATTCATTCTTAGACCGCAAGACAGCCCCTTCTTTTGCCAGAAATCAGTCCAGAACAAGATTGTTGAGCGACCGCGCTGCCAAAATTGCTCAACAATTCTGTTCTCCACTCATTTTTGACGAAAGAAGGGCTGTTTTGAATTAATTCTATGTTATTTGAAGAACTGGGTTTTTGCCAAATCCGGAGAGCATATGACACTGCGCCTGAGACAAATGGCATTCAAGGTCATTATGAACCAGGTAGGGAAGCAAGCAGTTACTGCAACCAGTAATCTAAGTTTCTATTCCTAAAGTGGTTATTATTGTTAAGTATTGTATTTATTGTAATAAACACCTACCTCATAATGAATTCTCCCTTATATATTACAACAGGTAGTAGTATACAGAACGTTATACAGTGCATGAAAAACTTTATTTACTCAAATAGGTTCTCTAACAAACACATGTCTAATTAATGACTTTTCTATATTGGGCACTCCTGCCCCTCGAAAAAGAGGGAAATTAATAAACGCCCTACTGCTTTACTGTTTATTTGGTAAAAAAATGGGGACCATATGCAACAACAACAACAACAACAATAGCTTTATTTGTACTCAATGCTCTATACATTTTTTTACATTTGTAATGTCTACATATTGCCAGTTAAGGTGAGTACAGGGTACATGAAAAAACCAGTGACGGTTAACAAGTCATGTATCTTTAATATAATACAATTATAAATTTGTAAGCGGGGTAAACAACAAAAGGAAAGTAAAAAATTGGTGCAAACAACGTGCGCAAATAAGTGGCAAACGAATGTTAAGAGAAGACAGTAGAGAGAAAATAAATAAAGAAAAAATAAGTAATCAATGGGTATAAAGTTGGGCACGATGTTGAGGGCATGATTATTTTTCTTTTTTTAAAGACGAAGGTGATGATAAAGGTTCTGTTAGTAATTGATTATATAAGTGTTTTTTAACTTTTTTTAAACGAGTTTCTGCTAAGACGTTTAAGATTATCAGCAACAACAACAACGACGACGACAACAACAATAACAACAACAACAACAACAACAACAACAACCACACCAACAAGACGTATTTGTACAGTCATAATATAAAACAGAATAGTTAATACAAGAACTCAGTACTTGATATCAGAATTAGCTGAACCAAGCGAATGCGATATCAGGCATGAATATATATTGTCAGGTCTTCCGATTTGGCAGGATGATAAACAAATACTAAATATATTGTAAAGTGTATTGTTAATATAGTAAACGGACAATGAAGAAAGTCAAAATGTAGAACACTGAAATGTATGCAATTACGAAAAATATGTAAGAAAAGGTAGTACAGCAAACTAGTGGTCTTCGATAAGTTTGTCTTTAAATTGTTGTCAGTGGAGTTTCATGCCGGATAGAAGACAAGACGTTCATTTCAAGTAATTTTTTCTCTTGCCATACAATGATATTATTTGTGCATGCGTAAAAGATTGATAAAAGATTCATGCAGTACTAAAACGTATTACTGGAAATGTAGGCTGAAGATCGTACACTGAAAGAATCACCTATTCACCTACTTTTTAGAGGGGGGATGTTGCAAATCATAGGAAACCTTAAACTGACAGATTAATATTGTTAAAATTGAGGACGATTAAGACGGATAATAAACGCCTCTTTTAATTTTGGTCGTGCTAGACACTACATGTAGATAAACTTAATTCCTTCTGTGTTAGAATCGCGTTTCCTTGTATTTAGTCATTATTCTTGGCAGATAATTCAGAGCTCTAATATTTAATCATTTTATCGTTTCTTGTTGTCCTGTTGAGCTTACAGCTTTACTCATGCTTTGTTATTGTAAAGGATTTTGGCTATGATTGGCCGTGACATGACCACTTTTAAAAATTATTCGTTCCAGCCAATGAGCTACTTCGATGAGCCTGCGCACTCGACGGGAGCTCTGTGCACCATTCTGTCTACTCACGCTGCTGACGTGAAGGGAGTAAGTATTGTCTCAATAGTATGAAGCAACCTGGATGAGTTTACCTTCTCCTCCTATAGTAAAGAACGAGAGGACGTGATATAGGGAATGACGAGAAATGATAGAGAATGATGAAGAATTATAGTAATGGTAGGGATGACGGGAAATGATAGAGAATGAGGGGGAATGATAGATGATGATGAGGAATGATTTAGAATGATGGGTAATGGTAGGAATGACAGGACGTGATAGAGAATGGTGAGAAAACATTTCCATTTCCTGTATATTTCCATCGAGTTATGGCAAAACTCGTGCAAGTTTTGGAGATCGAGAGGAGATGTTTTCTCAAATGGAAAATATGTTCGGTATTGTCTATCACTGAGTAACTAGCCTGCGAGCCGCGCGGTTAACTTGTTAAGTCTTGGGCGTATTAACTCGGCCATTTTCCAAGAGGGCCGCTCGCAGGTTACTGAGTTACTGTTTTTGTTCGTTGTAGTCTTTGAAATTTAGTCTAGATTACAGGTTTATTTCGCCCTTCTTATGTTTCCCATTAAAGGCTACCGGTGTGCGGATTGGCTCTGTTATCACAGCAGTATCCATGGTAATAGCGTGTCTCGTATACGCTTTCGTCCACGACTGGAGGATGACGCTGTTAGTTTCGGCTTTCGCTCCATTTTTTGTTGCCTCAGGTGCAATTCAAATGAAAGTTTTCATCGGTAAAGGCGCAGGAGATGATGATGAGCAGCTGGAGACTGGAAAGGTAACGTTGCCATAGTTACGGTGCCTCTGAAGTGCCATCAGAAAACGTTCGCGATTTTTTCGCGATTTTTTTGGCAACCTTTTCATTAATTTTTCCGCAATTTCTTCGCTTGTTTTTTCGCGACATTTTTCACCACATTTTTATTGGAGGCTCAAGAAAATGCAAACTTCAGTTTTCCCGAAATTTTGTAAGAAAATGCACAGGAATACATGGCAATACAGACGAATGCATAGGAATAAAGGAAAACAAAAATAAATAGAACTACAATTTTAAAACATCGTCAAGAAAGCCACGTTGCAAGTTTTCTGATGGCCGGCGATTGGTGTTTTTAGATATTGCGTTTACCAAGTATGTAGGTGCATAGCATATAAGGCAAGATGGTAGAATTTGAAATTTAGTCAAATCAAGATTTTGAAATTTGGTCAAATCAAGAATTTTAAATTTGGTCAAATCAAGAATTTGAAATTTGGTCAAATCAAGAATTTGAAATTTGGTCAAATCAAGAATTTGAGATTTGGTCAAATCAAGAATTTAAAATGTGCTCAAATCAAAAATTTGAAATGTTGTCAAATCAAGAATTTTTTTAAATTCTTGATTTAAAAATTTTAAAATTTAGTCAAATCAAGAATTTTAAATTTGGTCAAATAAAATCGATTTGTCTAAATTTAAGGCTTTGTTGTTCTTTGCTCCAAACGTTCCACCTCATTAAAATAAATGTGACTTTACATGACAGGTGGCCGTAGAAGTAATCGAGAACATCCGAACGATTGCGTCTCTGGGTCGAGAAGACACATTTTATGAGAGATACGAGCAAACTCTGCTAAATCCACACAAGTAAGTGAAAGCCACTGACAATAAAAAGCCCTATTTTCCTCCAGAATATCATTATATGGACGGGGATTTTGTTGCGATTTATGCTTCGATAATAGCATGCTACGAAATAAGCTCCCATACCAAGACCTTCAGTTTGAACATTACAATTAGCAATAATTCTCGTAAGTTTACATTTATGTGTCTGTTCTTATAACATTGTAGTATTCACAATTTTAAACAACCTCTTAACATGGCACAACATAATAATAATAATTATTATAAGTGTACCTTGTATAGCGCAAATTAGCCTAAAATGTTCAAATGCGCTGTTTACAGTAAAACTAAAAAGTAGATTAATACATCTCAGGGAAAGAAAAGAAGAAAAGTATTACAAATTGAAAGCTTTGCGAAAAAGAAAGGTTTTTAGATTAGCCTTGAATAAGTCATGAGAACGTGCATGTCTGATGTCGGACGGTAAAGAGTTCCATAGGTGCGGTACAGTAGTTAAAAAGGATCTGGCGTCTAGTGTAGGTAGCAATTTGCAGAGGGTGCTGTTACGAGTTTTAAAACTGTATGCTTTGTGATACATACTGTTTCAAAATTCAAATTCCCAGTACGTTATTAACCCATAATATCTGTTTCTTTCTTTCTTAGTAAAGCTATGAAAAGGGCGCATTTCTACGGAGCTTCATTTGGAATGTCTGAAGCGATTATGCTGTTTAGCGACGCGGCCGCCTTCAGATTTGGTGCGTGGTTGATGGTAAATCACGGCCTAACATATCTGAATATGATGAAGTAAGTTAACGGTTGTCAGCAAGAGTGTGAAATGTAAGCACGATATATTTTCAGTTATTGTAAAAATAGCTAAATGTATTTGAAAATAATCCTGTAAATTTATGTAATTATTAAAAAAATTCAAACAATGAAAATTAAAAATAAATAAATAAATAAATAAAAGACAACACTCAGTCTTGCTGTCACTTTCTTTTAATTGGCACCGCTACAATATTACCTGGTTACAATTGTTGCTACTGGTATATAACTACTGATATAATATTTGGACCACTAGTCTCTTCACACGACTAAATAGCTATTGTGTAATTACTTTCTACTATGAATGTCCTTTAGATATAAAACGCCACTATGTGGCCCGGTATAGCTCTAAAAGAACAGCTTAATAAGCTAGATCTCTGTACATTCTGTACTGTTCAACAATTGAACTTACAAATACTAACTCGTATTTCCCTATCGCATCAGACTGTGCTTGGTCGGCCTGGCTGCTGCGAGAAGATAGTCCGCCTTTCTCGAACATTGATTCAGTCCTATTCCTGACGTATCTTTACACTGTGAAGAACTTCAAACAGAAACACCAAACCAACGAAAAATTAGACTCCTTCAATTTGAAATAAACGTAACTCGCCATTGACAATCCGCATGTCTTGGGAGGTAAGGAATTTCAATATCACGAGCAACCAAGCACAACCAAACATCGCTCTACAATAGAGTGAGTGCTTACCATCTCGACACTTACAAGAAACTTGGAGGAGAAAAGAATCCTTGGAGAAATGTTACTACTTGATGCTTCTTGCTGCGTATGGATCCGTATCAACACGAAAGCAAGTGATTCTTGATATAAGGAGAAAATACTGTCTTCGGGGAAACCTTTTCTATTTCGTATCCTTTTACTACAAATTTGGTTTTGGCCATGTGTTGAATAGTTACGCCATCTCATTCAGTTTTAAAAGGTTCCTTCTAGATCTAAACGGTGTAAGAAAGGCATGTACAATTCATAATCACGTTGCTTTGCTTTATAGACATTTCCCGCCGAATTATTTTCTCTCCAAGTTACCAGAAGTTCCAGAGGCGTGTTTAACATCAAGCAGTATGCATATTCATGACTTAATCTAATAATCACATATGTCTCGATATATGAGTACGACATATGAACGCCTCCAATTGGACAAAATCACACAAGAACTTAAAGTTCTTCATCTACTTCTACAAAAACATTTACTATTATTTTTGTTTTATAGTGACGCATAACTAAAAGATTTGATTTGCCTATGCTACTACGCTAAAATCGACTTTAGTATGACACTAAACGCATGCAATTCGACTGTTGCAAGGCAGCCGTGTTTTCTGTTGCCGTTAAAATGTCACCTGCAAAAATACAATCTGGTGAAACTGATGATACTTTTTGATTGACAAACGGCACGTCTAACAAAGCGATGCACCAGTCCACTTAGCTGTTATGTAATGGCCAACGGCATAACGCCACTGGACAAACTTGTCGTTATACATTGGTCACGTGACGTGTTTCACCGTATGACCAGTTCTATTCCTACAATTTCAGCAAGCTGTCATAACTGGGCCCAGAAACAAAGAAGGGCTTCACGCGCTTACTAGAAATTGTGTATCTAACTTAAGGGGGCGCGCCACAATTTATTGCAACATGTAAATTCTAATCTACCATTTGCCGATCAATACCATTATACTGTCTACAGCAAATCAGGTTTATAATCTTGTCGCTAGGATAGTAATAGTTTGGCTAATAATTTTAACTCCGCGAAGAAGTGCGAAGAAATTAATCAAGTCCATTAAATGTTTTCCTTCCCTAAGTTTATTAGTTTATTACAACATCTACAATACTCGCAGTAATAATAGATTATATTTCTAAGAAAGCATGCGGTAACTTCCTGCATTCTCCACAAAGAATAAACTCATTACCGCGCCTCTTCAACTAAATCACACATTGGAGAACTACCCTCCCTTACATTTCTACTAAATAAAAATCAATCCCAACTCCAGGGATCGCTTGTGTTTTACTCTGCGCACGCGCAGAGTTAAAGAAGTACAAGTGGTAGTCACGTGAGCGGGTAGACAGTGTATTCCTGCCCTGCCCTCCCTCACGACATCAACATACGGGCTTCTTCTCATGGGAGAGAGGCTGCCCTTAAATGTAATCCGATTGAACATCGACCAATCATCAACTGTCATTTTACGATTGTGACCCAAAGCTGCACCAATCATATTTCATCACGAACCGAGTTTTCACTCGTAAGAAGTACATGTGGTAAGCGGCCTGCTCCATAGGCAGGCGTTCTTTTCTTGCCCCGATAATTATTCAATTATTTAGAAAAATATTGGTGCATAAAAGGAAATACATTTCTTATTTTGGGGGTTGGCAACCCGCAAAAATGATTTCTGTTCGACTGTAACTGTGCCCACTCGGTAACTGAAAACGTCACGAAGTCTCATTTTCATTTTCGTCTGCCTCGTTTTTGACAAAATTCAGAGTAAATTGCACCATTTGAACGCGACGTGACGAGAAACAAAAACTCTATTGCATAGTTCGGTCACGTACATAGGGCGTTACCTGAAATGCTTGGCAGAATAACATCCATGGTGATTATCATTAGTGGACTATTAGTATTATTGAGGATTATTGTTTATCAATAATATTAATATTTTGCAAATGTATCTTTGACTACTTCTTAACTATTTTCACTACAAATCTATTGTTTAATTTGCCATCGAATTATGAAAACGAACTCTGTAGGCATGTATGAGCACCAAACGATGATGAACAGGGTAAAAACTATTTGGAGTGATGCTGGCGGGCTAAAAAATCCAAAACAAAACATTCGCAAATACTTGTATTTAGTTCTTCGCTCAAGAAATTGGAAGTCTAACTGACCATTGATAAATTGAAAATAATATGAAATATCTAGTAACAGCTGGCTAATAAACTGTCATAATAAAATATACGCCAAGACAATGTCGGATTTGTAACCCGCCAGTAAGTTTAATAGATGCACTTACCTGCTAACGAGTTCGTTATTTGTCAATGGAAAACAAGCAGCAGGATTTGTTCCAATCTGGCTCTACAATTACATGTCTGGTTCCTGTACAGGGCTATCGCTTTTAGCGTTGACGGAAAGGGCTTTGGAGAAGCTGAATTTTATTTCTAACCTATGAGCATTGCCAATGAGGTTACTGTATTATTTGGCACTGTTAGCAGTAAATTTACCGTCCAGGGACTGTGCGAATGATTCCTTTATGTTCTCAAGCCTGCTCGTAAATTCTTGCTGTATGCCGGTGAGTGTCTGTCTCAACTCACACACCGATCTCGGCTCAACAACATCCACGATCTTGTTCTCGTCATCAACATCCGGCTTTTCTTTCTTAATTAGCTGCGGAGACTGCTTCCTTACTGGGGATGCTTGGTTTTCCTCCATATCCATATCGACGTCTACTTCCTCTTTCTCCTCGTCGAATCCATTTTCAAGCTTCTCTTTCTTCACGACAACAAGATCAACCTTGGGTATCTTGGGCGGAGACTTTCTCCTTTGCGTCTCTTCTTGTGTGTTCTCCTCTTTCTGTGGCGACTTGGGAGATTTCCGTTCCTGATCAACTTCCTTAGTCCCAGACACAGTTGTGGGAGTGTCAGAAGACTGACCACGGTACAGGCCCGAACGAAGTGAGTACTCGGGGAGATTCATCTCATTCAGCTCAAAGGGGGAGCCCCCCGCGAACGGAAAACCATAGGGAAATGGGTACTGGAAAAAACGCATTCTCTCCGCTGCAGATAACAGTCCCGATTGGGCTCCAATTAGTGGGGCCATGGATGGACGGAACATCTCTGGTGAGCTGAGCCAACGGCGCATGGCCATACTAGTAAAGCTGTCGGTTGGCGAGCAGCAGCCATGCATATCGAATGGGTTACGCATGCGCGCAAAGTCCGCTGGATTGTGTAAGGCATCAAGCCGTTGAAAAGCCATGTCGGGGAACATGAGGTCGGGATAGGGGAACAAGCCGGGGTATGGCATACCCATGGTCCCCAGGCTCACAAGACCACGAGCAGCGTCCAGCCTGCTATCAAAAGCACCCAGTGATTTCCTGCCAAACATTTCCCCAGTCGCTCTGGCGTCAGCTAAATTCGCGCCTGCTTCATTCTTGAGCTCTGACATGGCTGGCAACGCAGGTAAACTTCCTCGGTACATCTGCGATCTACGTAACGGGTCCATGCTTTCATTCATTAGGACATCGGAAGAATCCGCAACGCTCCGCGAACGCTTACGATGATCGTCTTCATCAAATCGCGTTCCGGGATGCGCAAACGTGACGGATTTCCGGCGATCGCTTCTGTTGGGGCTTTTAGGTTGGTTCCTTATGGCAGAGAGTAATCGTTCGTGAGATTTGCCATCGCCATCAGATGAGTTGGACATTTCACTGATATCACTTCTGACGTCAGCATCTGTTCCGTTCCGACTGGCTTGACTTGAGTCTGGTGTTGGGTGACCCGAGTCCAGTGAACTAGTTGGAGAAGAGAGGGGACTAGGTCCTACTGACTTACTGTCTGGGAAGCGGAGTGGGTTGAGGTGCAGCGGACGAGACATGCCCCCGTGCATTGTCATTTGAGGTCTTCTGAAACACACACACACATAATCAGTTTTTATAGAAAGTGCGTAATTTTTATAAAAAGTGCGCAATATAAATAACAAATATTATTATTATTATCAGTGTGAGAATCAGGCAGAAAATAGCACGTGATTAAAGGGGCTAGGACTTTGTCACGAGCATTTGCAGGAAATGGGCTTTACAGCTATGAAACACGAATTTTAACTTCAAAGCTTCGATAGATTAGAAAAAATAAATTTATTGATGTATATTAGCTAAATTGTCTCAAAATAACATGTCTTTGGAACGGCGAAGGTCGAAATTGTTATGTGCATAAATTAAAACAAACAAAAACTCACCTGCTCCCCAGTGGGTCACTTTGCGCTCGTTCCAGTCTCTTTTGTGCTGTGACTGCAACCTCCTTCTTCACCATCGAGGCAGAGGAATGGGCATTAGGATTGTGCGCAGGCGAACATATGGCGAAAAGTCCGTATTCAGTCACTTTACTTTCCCGCTTCTTTGTGTGAATTTCCCTCATGCGGCCGACACACTTAAATAACTGCAACAATCAGAAAGTAAAACAGTGAAATGTGTTAATGAAACATTGGTCAGGACCACCTCGTTTCAAGGTTCATGTCACTCAAAGGAGCCATGCACAAATTCTAATATTCTGCTCGTTTATACAACTGACAAAACTGCCACATGCGGCAGCTATTCACGAGCTTCTGTGATTCTACACCGCAACAAGTACTGTCTGTGTTGGAGCCATCACCAACATCGCTTGGAAAATCGACAATTAAAGTTATACTTATACGGACGACTTGCACATAGACGACTACAAGTCGTCCTTGATCGGCAAGGAAGTCCTTGATCAGCGAGGAGTCACGTTTATAGCACAAGATGAAAGAAGTGTTGTAACTAACCTTGTAAAACCCACCGCCATGATTCAATGTACACTTCATTCGGCAAGTAAACGCACGACTGAGTCTGTCGTCGTCTTCGGCATCTTAAATGAAAACATAACACAACTATTTAAAACTTGCTGTTGTACATCTACAATTTAGTCTAAACGGCATCTTTTACCGTTTGGAAAATAGAATTGACTGTCACTCTTATAAGACTTTTAGAAGGCGCTATAGCAAGTTAATAAATTATTACTACTACTACTACTACTACTACTACTACTACTACTACAACTACTACTACTACTACTACTACTACTACTACAACTACTACTACTACTACTACTACTACTACTACTGCCACTGCAGCTACTACTACTACTACTACTACTGACTACTGCTATTACTACTACTACTACTACTATTACTACTACTACTACTATTACTACTACTACTGACTACTACTATTACTACTACTACTACTATTACTACTACTACTATTACTACTACTACTGACTACTACTATTACTACTACTACTACTATTACTACTACTACTGCTACTACTACTACTACTACTACTACTACTAGTACTATTACTACTACTACTGACTACTACTATTACTACTACTACTACTATTACTACTACTACTGACTACTACAGGTGTACTACTTACCTTGCAGAGTTTTATAGATTTCCAGCCGTGTTGTTGGTTCTTGATGCCAATCGATGGGCTTAAAACGGACAAACCTTGCCATTACTCCACCTCTGATTTCTGACATGACAGTACCTACATTTCCCTTGAACTCCTAAAAGGGAATTTATTGAAGCAAGGAAGAGTGGCAGGAAGGGAGAAAAAGAAGTTAGAAATGTGATAAACAAATAGAACTTCAATCTCCCTTGTTCTTTCTTGTCTTATCACCCCCCACGGCCACCCCCTTATCCGCCAGATTGTACCTGGGTCTCCAAGGATGTGTAAGACACCAGTGGGAGGGGCGGTAAAAAGATACTAGCAAGTTAAAAATAATAATTTGTACTGCTCCCCCTTTCAAGTCAACTCCTCCCTCCACCTCCTTTGCAAGCACTGACACACAGATATCCACATAACACATGTTGCTATTTTCCTGGAGCTGCCTTGGAGATTTTGAAAGGGAAGGCATCATGTGCCTTATTCATTCAAAGTTTCACATGTATGTACTTAATTTTGCGATTTTTCGACATTTGCTGTATTTCATGAATAATAATTTTCTTGATTTCAGGAAAAAGCTGCATCAAAACGTGGCTGTTTAATTTCATGATTTTGTCACTAGGCTGTGTCTCACAAAAAGGAATTTTTACAGGTTATCTGGACAGGGTGGACAAAATAAGAAGAAATCAAATTAAAGAACAGGGAGAAGATCATTTCAAACACAGAATTAAGTTCCAATACCATTCAAAACAATTATTACTAAATAAATATGCTACAGTAATTCAAATAAAAAACTGTAAAAATTAACACACATTTCTCTTTTATATCCAGTATAGTACTATATTTTGCAAGTATCAATTTTTTCGAGTACAAATTTTCGCGAGTATTACATTTTGCGATTTTTTGAAAACCACGAAAATTAGTACTTGCAAAAATTTGTACGAATAATGTATACAGTAAACAACAACAACAACAACTTAACAAGTACTTTATTTCACCTTTTTGTGCTAATTTACAAATAATTAATTGAAAAGGGTTGAGATAGAGATAGGTGTTGGTTACCTGGAATAACCTTGGGGCTAACTGAGCCAGGTAACCAGAGAATTTGAGTAAATATTTTGATAGTTTTGGTCGGTACTTGAAAAGAATGAATAAGAAAATTGACTTGTATTAGGAAGTACAAAAGGACACACTGAAAAACACTTACGTGTCATACAGAGTTACACACATTGTAATGCCAGACTTGGAGTGAGGACAAATTGGTACTGAAGGCACTAATTAATTTGTTTCTGTTATTTAAGGCTGTGCACTTTTAGTCACTCTCAGAGTGAAACTTTAGGCTTTCAAAATAGAATGTGACCCCGATTTTACATTGAGAAAATAATTGAGAGACAATTTTTTTATCCTCCTCCCCTTCAAAACTACCTAAGAGGGATGGGGCATTGCATGTGCATGTGCTTGTGTTTGTGTCTCAGTGCTTGTGTTAGTGCATGTGCCTCAGTGCTTGTACTTGTGGTTGTGCTTATACATGTGGTTGTGATTGTGCTTGTGTTTACACCTGTGCTAGTGTTTACAAGTACTAGTGCTTGGGCCTGTGCCTGTGCTTAAATGTGCTTGTGTTTGTCTTTGTACTTGGGTTTGCACTCGTGTTTGCATCACACTTATGCTTGTTCTTACTAGTTCTTGTGCTTGCATTATGCTCATGTATGTGCTATGTATGGCCCCATGCATGGTATTAAGACACATCAATCAAACTTACTTGTTTAATCTTACGCCAGCTTTTAGCACTTCCATCATTAGACACTTCCAATTTGTATTTCCTTGTCCAACTGTCCCTCATACTTGAACCCTGGATTGCTATCTTACAAAGTGGATAGACTTGACCCAGATCGATCTGCAGGTATGATTTTTTGCTCCTTTTGTCCTTCACGCTTGGTGCCCATCCATTTTGTTCGCCATTAAGTCTGGCAAAGTGAGGCAGTAAGTCTTTGTTACCAGTATATGACGATGTAGCTGTGAAACTGCCATCAGGGATTATTGTCTTATCTGCTACTCCAATGGGGAAGCAATCCTCTGAAATCGTAATTATAACAGAATAGATTAAATGTATAATTTACAGAAATGTTTTCTTTACAATGTTTTATTTATATCACTTGCAAACAGTTTAATCCATTCTCTTTAATAGAATTACTCATAAAATTATATAACATGCGATCTGATTGGCTAAAATCTATGTTTATATACATGTAAGAGAACAAAGACCTTCCTACCTCTGAAACCCTCAAACCGTAAGGTCTCCAAAATTTCCCAGAAATAACCTTGAGATTTAGGTCCCAAACTGTGAGATTTTTAAAAATGTTCCAATTTAATGAACAAAATACAAGACAACTACGCTTGAATTACACAAGAAAAAAAGCTTCCTTCCCAGTGGACTTCACGCTCTGATTGCATGAGCATCAGAACGAGGTCCAAAAATAGCTCACCCTAGATTCCCAGTGAAACATGGCCACTTCAAGCGAAACACATATTCAAAGACGGAATTCTATGAGAAAACTGCTGCAAGTACCAAGAAAATGCAAAAAGTAACGCACAAGTTTCATTTTGGGCTGTATTTTATTAAGAACTCATTCAATCTGGAAAACTGCGAGATTTAGAGGATAAACTGTGAGACCGCGAGATAACCCCTGAAACCGTGAGTCTCACAGTGAAACTGTGCACATGAGAGTTGGAAGGTCTGAATCTCTGACGCTGTGCTCCAATTCTACTTTTTAACAAAAATGGCTCTTCCGGAGGAAGAAGAAATGAATTTTGGATTAAATTGTGATTAGTTTAGAGAATGTGGCTGAGATTAAAGAGAATAATTGTATAATATACCAATTAGGCAACCTCTGAAAATTGATAAATACATGTAAATATGTATTTTTAAAAGTCTTTTTGTTGTTCAACAAAAACGAATTCCCAAGATTGAGCTGGCATTGAGGTGGGAATAGTGAGGTCAGAATTATTTATAATATGCATCTATGCTGAACTCGTGCAATAAGTAACATCATGGAACTCAAAATTAAGGGACCTGCGACGTCAAGAAATCGGCTGTTACCAAGGGAATTATAATAATAAAGAAAGATTCCCAGGGACCAACTGTCACCACGAACAGAATGAACGTGATATTTCAAAATTATTTGAGATAATTTTTTTTCTGTTGATGACGTCATACATAGCGTCACATAGCCTAAACTTAAAACAATAATGGGGCCTTGCACGAACA
>JANVCJ010071849.1:0-12430 GCA_026413505.1 Epizoanthus ramosus
GATTAGATTAGATTAGATTAGATTAGATTAGATTAGATTAGATTAGATTAGATTAGATTAGATTAGATTAGATTAGGTTTATTTCTCAACCATTGTAATATTTAGCGAATAGACTCTTAGTAGTAAGATATTGAAAGGATGTAAAACTTTAATTCAAACTTGTAATTCGTATCTGAAAAGCTCTTCGGGGAGATGAAATAAATATTTCTATACACTACTGAGCAAACCATTGCCTCAATAATGCCAGCTAAGGTTAAGGTTAAGGTTAAGGTTAAAGTTAAGGTTAAGGTTAGGATTAGGGTTATACGCCCGGTCAGGCTGTCCCTGCTATAAAGGAACACAACTAGTACGTCCTACCGTTCTAGCGCCAGCCTTGACTTTACAATTAATAGGAAGTTCAGAATCAGTTCTCTCTTTTGCCTATACCTGGGAAATCTATCTGTCTCTGGATTGTGCCATCTACCTTGGCCTCTTGCGCTATGAGAGTAGGTACAAGGTGTCGCGTTCATGACTGGTTTGCAAGTCATAACTGAATCAGTTACTAGTAATGCATTCAACAATGCAGATTCGACCTGCTTATACTCCATGCTCAACTGAACGAGTGGTGGCCAGGCCTCGGAATGAGGCTGCCAAACTGAATCACGTGAGCGGGATATATGATAGTACCGCACCAATCGCGTTTCCAAGCTCCACACAAAACCACGTGACTAGCAAAACAACAGCACACGTGTCTCGTCCACCTACTCCGCAGAGAGTCTGGCACTGCACTGCTATGGAGACACACAAGAACCCATTGGTAAGGGCCAACACTAGGTACAGGCCCATCATGAACACGTTATGGTACAGGAGAAATGGATCGCGGATGAATAAAACTGCAACAGCCACAAATCCTAGGCGGATGAACGTAAGACTTAGGAACGAACCTTTCTTAACCGAATTAGAAACAGCTCTACAGCAGCTCGGAATAGAGCCCAACACCCTTCCAAGACAATCACCGAATTTGAAAATAATAATAAACACAGTCGTTAGGTGTACTTTCAAAAATGCTGCACTGCTTGCAGAGCCGTCGGCATTGGTCTTTTCGTGAGCATATTTGGCCAGCGATAGAACATACATACTGACAGCTGCAACCAAAATCTCAGCTAGTAAATACACTCTGACTCGATGCAGTCTTTTCTTGACTCGTTTGGCATCCTTGAAAATTACCACGTTTCTCGGGTTGACCTTTAAGGAGTCTGTACTTGCAAAGAGTCTGTAGATTCCACTGCGGCCGATCCTTATTATAGCAAACCAACCAACTATGAGACCCAGAAGCACCACCAGGAACAGAATGTATATATGCCCTTTCAAAAGTCTTTCAGGTTTGTACGCTTCTAGACCTTCGTAATTTTGTTTTTCTTTCCAGGCACTGGGTCTGCTGAGAATGAGAAGCAGTTGAACCAGGGCGGGAAGAAATGATCCAAAACCTGTTATGAAAGATATTAAATATCAGTCAGTGAAAAGTCAAGAGTTTGTGTCATACGCGCAGCTCTTCTGGCCGTACTGAGAACTCTAAAAGGGAGGGGGTATCATTTGGAACAAAACTAGACTTATTGGGAGATTCAGCGGCATTCGTCCCTGGAAATTTGTTTGCTTCAGGTAAATTTCTATACAAATTAGCCTTGTCTATTGATGACAATGCTAATAAGAACTTTTATCGGACAATTGTTTATTTTGGCCCCTTTTAGCGTCATTTGCAGCCTTTGCTCCGCACAAGCTGCAGATTGTTCAGTCTACTCATGGCCAAAATTAACAATATCCCCCTCAAAAAATCCAATCGCGCGATGTCAAATGAACATAAGTAGAAAAATTGTTGTTGAAAGGAAGAGGAGCGTATACTGCGAGATATATGACGATTTAGCATCCAATAATGCTCGTATATGTTGGCAGTTAGGGTTAGGGTTAGAGTTAGGTGTTAGGGTTAGGGTCAGAAGGGTTAGGTGTTAGGGTTATGGTCAGTAGGGTTAGGTGTTAGGGTTAACCCTAACCCTAACTGTTCTAGTAACAGCTCAAAAGCGGCTCAATAAACAGTTTCACTATCTCGAAAACGAAACATTTGATCCTAGAGAGGGAATATCTCAGACGAAACAAAAACTAAATGTCAAATGCAAGATCTTTTTCAAAGGTTGTAAATGTAAAAGGTGTGTTCTGAAACATGGAACTAGTTTCCTCTCTTACCGATTCCTGCCATGACAAGAGAGTTTGTTTTTGTGCCTGGAAATAAAGCTGCCATTCCACCAATCAGCGCCTGGCTTATGCCCGCACATAGGCCGTTAAAACCAACCAGCGCGTACATGGCATTGGCGGGAATCTTGACGTTGGCAAACTGAAGAGATGGCACCACAGCCACGACACACGCCATCAACACGAAGCAGACTGGAATGTTCGGTAGAAATGGGAGCCAATCTCTTTTGCTCAACACAACAACCAACATGCCTACCACGGAAGCTGTGTAATGACACACACCTGGGGAAACAAGGCGGGAAAATCAAACAGGTTTCTTGTAAATGTATCTGTAACAATGTACAAAAACAACAACAACAACAACAACAAATTTATTTACACTTGGTATTTTACATGTACAGCAGAATATAAATAAGAGAGATTGACAATTAATCAAGTGAAGGCCACCCGTAATAACCATATACTGAGGGCTAGCCGAGACAGGTGACCTTTTTAATATTGAACTGCAATAATCATTGGTCAATAGACACGAGTAGTGAATGTATATGGCGAGCAGGCATCTCCCTTTTGTCGAGAGGAAAATGGGTGATTGCTAACTGCCAGGTAGACTGAATTATGAAAAATTGTGTGCCAAGATTCTGCTGATTTTACAACAGCTAATTACAGTACGGGAAGAATCAGTAACAAAAAAAGGAAAGAACGGCAATAAATTCCTTAACAAAAATAACACAATAAATAAATAAGTTGGGCGAGCTCGGCTAACAATTTAAAGAGAGGTTAATAACCGGAAATGACGTTTTGTTTTAATTTTTACTTGAGTGAAAACTTGCTCAAAGATTTAGTGCTCCAGAGAATCGTATGTTATGAATACCATAATTTGTGCGTACTTGTGGCAAGGTAAAAGTACTTTTGGAAGCCAGGCGAGTGTCATAGTGGTGTTGGGTTTTAATTAATGTAAAGAAGTTATTGAAAGTTTCAGGAAGATTACTTTTGCGATACTGGTGCATGGAGAGGATAGTGTGCAGCTTGACAAAATCATGGAACGTTAACATTTTAAGTTTCTTGAAAAGAGGAGACGTATGAGTTTAAAAATGAGAGAATGTAAAATTCTAACTGCTTTCTTTTGTACAATTACAACTGGGTTAATATTTGTTTTGTATGTATTACAACAAATTAAGATCCCATAAGTGAGAAATGGAAAAATTATTGTGTGATAGATTGGTATAAGTAAGTTGCGGGAGCATAATGGCGGAGTTTGAAAGTATACCATGCCAATACTTCGTGAAATCTCTTTAGATAATTCGAGTACATGAAACACTTTCCTTTTTTCTAAATATTTGTTGCAAATCTTACGATTTATTGTAAAGAGAACGTTTTTCCTTGAAGCTGTAATTCTGACGTCTCCTGATCGCTCTGATCGTGTTCAGTTGTTGGCTGCCGTTAGAGACGATTTCGCTTGACTCATTATCACTGCATTGTTATTACTCATTGCGTTGCCATTTCGTTGTCAAAGCAGCTTTAGCCAATCGCTAGCTTTTCCTATCACATCGCATTATCATTGTCATTGCATTGCATCAAGCTTTGGATAGTCAAACGAAGTCGTCTCTATTTGTCAGTTTGCACACGCTCTTTAGCTTGCTTTATATGCAGTCACATCGTTTCGTTATTCAAGATTCCGTCCCTCTAATGATTATCCTCAAATTCCTGTCATCGGGAACTGAATAATCAGTAAACTAGTTTATCCACGAATGTCTTGAATGATGGTAACTCGTCTGTCAGCTCGCCACTGGGCTGAGTCACAAACCCAAACATCTGTTCGTGTTAATGACTCAATCAGTAGTAAAAAGATCTTCTCAGGCAAAGGCTCCAAAACGATTTGAACAGTAAAAAATTGTACTGGATAATATTCACGATTAATGAAGACAGCATGAAATGTTGAGAAACGTGCCTACTTTGTATGCGCACGAGGCATCGAGCGGCACTTTGGTCAGTCAACCTTATCACTCATTCACAGCTGAAGTTTTAATCTCATAATGGCAATCTTTAATCTCTCCTTGCAAGAAACCTTAACGAGTAGCACGTGCCAAGGCTTTTAGGCTTTGAGAGATAAAAATTACAACATGAAATGTCATGATGTGGATCAGCTCATCAAGTGGTTCAAACGAAAGGATATTTTGATTCTTGTGTCTTACGAATGAAAGGTCCAATACACACCAATATAGCACCGCCACGCGTGATAAGAATGTAAACAACAAGGGCGATATATAGATCAGTTATGACTAGTAACAATATTTTTAAAATTATTAGCTAATATCAATAATTATATTTTAATACAGTGTAAGAAAATATCCTTTGACGACAAAACGTTCATAGTTATTGAGAAGGGTTAGGTTTTTTGCCAAAGGTTTGCAAGTTACGAAAAGCAAGTGAAACCAAAGAATGGATATTATCTCGATTTTGTGATCATATGCATTATTCACTCAGAATTGTTTTGATTTATAGTTTTAATATACAAACAAACAAAAATATTTTTTGAAACGATATAAAATAGAACGGTACGCACTAGAAGTCACTGAAGCACGCTCACTATTTGGTATTTGTGATAAATATACACATCACACTCGACGCAGGGCTAAGCTTCAATTATTGATGCAGTTCGGTTTCCAAGCAAAATTTAAAAAGCCGATACGTCAGTTGACTTTTTCAGTTTCTTATTGCAGAAAACAAACTGACGATAGGCTTACGATACGGTTCCGTGATATGTACTCTTACAATATATATAGACAACGTTCTTCGTCATCTCATGTCGTTTTCTGTTATTTCATTCGGTGGTCAATATAAAGAGTACATACCACAGAAAGTTGTCGTAAATGTGTTAACTATCTCGTCCTTACCTATACTGGATAGAGCCGCTCTTCCAAACAGCCGCGGTTGAGAGAAGTAGGCCACACTCAGGTGAAACGCATTAAAGGACAAGAGTGCTGCCATACCAATGGCGAAGAAGTAGAATTTCTGTCTAATAGAAAAATGAGCATAGGTTGGCAGGCTCTGACGATGTGCGAGCGAATAACCTGATTGCGCAAGAAAGTCATCGTGGATCAGGTCGTCGTGGCTGGTAGCAAAAGCTGGTTTTAGTTCCGAAACATGAGTCCAGCTTGAGGACTGGCTGCGAAGACTATCTTTATGTTTTGAGGAAACCTTATTCGCGTTCACTTCCGGACTTTGCACAGTCGAGTTGATAGTAGGTACATACTTGATTTCAGTTCCATCGTAAATAATATATCCAGTGTTTAATTTATTGGAATCGGGCTTTACTTTGCCTAAGTTGTTTGGTTTGGGCGGTTTTCGTCGGGGTGTGGAAGATAGCAAATCTGCGTTTGCAAAACGTCGGAAATCTGGCGGAGACGCGACAGATGTATTTTGGGTGAGTGGCTTGTTTCTTTCGTCTCCAGACGCGTCGTGTATATCGATACTGGCATCTAAATCTGCAATGGCCTCAAGTTCTAACTCGGTCAGTGTTCGAGAACGCGACGAAGTGTGTTCGTGGTTTCTTTCCGCATCAATGTCAAGCTGACTTGAACTCATGCTTGTTTGTCCTCAAACGAGATAATTCGTGTAGAAGAGATCACCTTATCCGACCTTGTTTAATTTGGTCTTGTTAGTATTCGAATCTTCTGTTGTAAATTAACTGCGGATTACTGCATAAATTCTTGCCACTTAATCCAAATGTCAATTCAACTGATTTCGGGTCCTTTGTCTCGTGTTGTATAAGGGTACTCCGGAGAACAACTGATCGCGAAACTTTACATGACAATGTCAGCATCTGAGTGACACCGAGCTAATTTATAAATCTGCTTACGAAAATAACTATTCACTTCTTTGTATATATGTCCTGTTCTAAATCGGGCTAGCATCGGAAGGAAGAAATTGTCAGTTCTGTGACGCCACTAGGCACAAGTTACTAATTGCGCATTTGAATGCAGTGACATGCCTGGTGACTTCACTCTTCAGATACTGCGCGAGTCACTTAAAACCTAATTGTCTTATATTTAATGTAATGGAACTTGTGCCTTCGCACGCGCATTAGGAGACAATTAGGACTAATTACCATTTCTGTCGTTTGCTGCTTTGGATTCAATCCTCTTCAGTTTTGGCATCATGTTGATTCTTGACAAAGAAAACATACAAACAACATTCAAAATACGACTCTTTTACATAGTTCGTACGTACTTGACTTGACATCATCAAACACATGAACAAATTTGTAATTAGTTTATAACCTATAGCAGCACATATTCAATGATAAATTGTAAAGTTTCTG
This sequence comes from Epizoanthus ramosus, assembly GCA_026413505.1. Lineage (NCBI taxonomy): Eukaryota > Metazoa > Cnidaria > Anthozoa > Zoantharia > Epizoanthidae > Epizoanthus > Epizoanthus ramosus. The sequence goes on from JANVCJ010071849.1 coordinate 6,545, forward strand.
TTATTGCAGATATTTCTACATATCTAGTGTATATATGTCTATTCACATGACACAGTTGTAGTCTTTGATAATGTTACTTGTAAGTGGGAAACAACTCTGTATGAGTGAAAGTCCAATAAAGCATATATTTATAATTTAGACAAGTCCTAATATACATTGGTCACGTCGAGTTTGAGGTATTAAAAACCCGATAACATCGAGAGTAAATGAAACGATTCGTTAGGAAACGATTCTAATTAGTCTAAAGTTTAAAATAGCGAACTCCCACAATTTAGTGATTATATATTTATAAACAAGGGCTAGATTGGATGTCTCAGGCCAAGACATGCAATGTATTGAATGATCCTCCAAACTTTCTAAAATTTAGCATCTGCTCAAAGGTATTCGCAAAATATTGAAGGGCGCTCCCTTGCGGAATTGCATGCTCGTGCTCTCAAAAATACTGAACGCGGTGCCGGCAAAGACCATTGGACACCCTAACTATGAACAGCACTAGTAATAATAGTAATAATAATAATAATAATAATAATAAATATAATAATAATAACAACAATAATAAAAAAAACAATAATAATAATAATAATAATAATAATAATATTATTATTATTAATAATATTAATGACTGCTAGTAACACTGGTTCGTTGTTCTTCATCCATGTTGCTTCTCTTGTGGTTCGTTCCGCTAGGAATCAAATGCATTTTATTAAAGGGCCAACATCACCGGCGAGTTTAACCCTAACAGCTCTTAGACTGACGACCTGAAAAAGATGGATAGTGTTTTGACTTACAATCTCACTAGAAAAGGGTTTGTTTAGTTATAGTGTTCATACCCGTCGACATGCGTTCTGTCGAATAAAATATATCCGTAGCATATAAAGCTTGTTGCGTGTATTGGCTCGCGTGCCATGGACATGGCGCGCACGAATAGTGAATGTATCATTATGATAATATCATTTATGTACAGCCAAGCGTGGATCGGCTGCTTGTGCATGATATGAGTTGAACAACAATATACGCAATGCGGTGTAGCTACGGAAATAGCAAGTTTAATAGTTGTCTTTTTTGCTCTTGATATGATGTTGGTGTGTGATATTTTAAAATTACAAATGTAGTAGAAATGCAGTGCTATCTTGGTCTTGGAGGGATTATAGCATACACCCAGTTGAAGCAATGCAGACCCGATATGTTGTGGATATTGGAAATTATATTCCGCCGGATAAAATTCCCAATACTAATAAGCACCTGATAGTCAGGGATAGTAAATCGCTGATATTTCAAGTTGTGCTGACCCAACATGTGTCCACATGGCCAATCAAGCAAATTTGGCGCCAACCCAAACACTTGAATTGAGGGACAGTTTGGCGCAAACCCAAACACTTGAGGGACAGTTTGGCGCAAACCCAAACACTTGAGGGACAGTTTGTATCTCTGTTTCTCACTGACCTCATGCTCATATCATTGAAGGACTTTATTATACAAGTAATAATAATAATAATAATAATAATAGAGTATTTGAAGTGCCTTTTTCTGAGGGTATTCAAAGACACTGATTTACAATTTTTTTAATAATTAAAACTAAAAAGTAGGCTAAAAAGTATATAGAATGAGGAAAGAAACTACCAATTAAAATATCCACAAAATAAATAAGTTTTAAGATTTTTCTTAAAGATATTGTATTATTGATGTTTGTGGATACGGATGCACGTAAGTAATTTGGTAGACTGTTCCATAGTTTTGGAGCACAGATTGAAAAAGCCAGGTCAGCACTGAGTCGATCGCAGTGCCCTTGAGTTTGTCGATGGGACGGAGAGCCTCAAGCCAACAGGTTGCTGATGTAAACAGGAGCGGCAGGCACCATGCAAGGCCTACAAGTTATCGATGATGCAATTTTTCTTGGTGTTGCTATGACGTTATCCAATTAATTAACGGACCTTGCACGAATGGGTGTTTTCGTGATTTGAAATTTTGGTGGATATCCACGGATATCAGCATGTGGTATCTACATAATGATATGTTCTATCCAGTCCCGCCCCCTCGATAATAAGCCCACTGCCCACACTAAACAACTTAATACTTCACTAGCTTCACAGCCTCCTCGAAGTACGCCCACGGTTGCCTTGTCAGTAATTATGTTTGTATAACCCTAACCCTAAGTCCTCCAATCAACTTTGCCCTTTTCAACACAAATGACGGTTTTTTTTAAGAGGAAAAATCCCCCTCCGCTCGATAATTAGGTCACTAGCACTCAAAATCACCTTCCCCGAACACAATCCCAAGACTTCAAGAAAAGCCTTTTGCGAGTTTTTAAAGAAAACATAACAAGCTCTGGCGTTTGCATTGTATCTGCGGGGGACGGGATGTGGCAGAGTCCCTGGATGTTCACGGTCTATATCGTAGATCGTAGATCGTACATCGTACCGATCGCCGTGACCCTCAACTGTTCGACCGATGAACCACGGTTTCGATATATTTTGAAACATTAACAGAGCTTTAGTATTTCCTAAGGGCCACCAAGAGCCATGTGAAAGTAAGTGTACAAATTATTATGAGATCTTGATTGAGGAAAAAGCGACGAAATTGAGAGGATTAAAAAAAATTCAGACAAAATATTATCTTGAAGATAGACATGTCGAAGAATATTTTACATTACCAAAGTTACTAGGTTGCGAAACATATTTATGCAGCCTGCAATTCAAAATCTTAAATGATATATGTTACACAAAATCAAAACGTTTTAAAATTGGATACATTGACGAAGACTCTTGCTCTTTCTATGGAAATACGACAGGAACAATAACTCATCTGTTTTTTGAATGTCTAATAACAAAAGAGTTTTGGAATAAAGTCGAGAATTTTTGGGTGGAATTGGGTAACGTGTTACCGAATTTGACAGAAAAGGATATAATATTAGGAATATTGGGTTCCTCACAATGTAATATGTTACTTAATATATTTATACTTTGGGGAAAGAAGTACTTGGTAAATAGTCAATACTGCACAGAAAAATATGTTGCCCTAAAAAGAAACGAACTGACTGCCTTTCACAAGAAATGGGATAGATACGAACATGTGTAAAACACAGGGTAGTCTTTATGCGCCTTAGAATCATTAACTGAAAGGCTTTTGACCCAATAGTAATCTTAGAGAGCTACTTATATGCGCTGGCCGGCCCTGTGCTACATTAATAATCATAGACAAAATATTTAGTATCGCTTTTTTTCCTTAGCTAAAGTAACATAGACCTGTATAGGAAGAACTTAAGACAGTTGCCCATGTAAAAAGATAATAAGTATAAATAAAGATATTCTTATCACTTATATATATTTTAAAAGAAAACGGTCAGAACACTTTGCAGTTGTGCATATTGTGCGCAATGTCTTGTTAGGAATGAAGATAATTGTAAAGCCATAGTATGATAAACGCCTTTATGTTAGTATACATGTAGTGTCCCTCAGTGAAAGGATCTCAATATGGCTGTGTTAGGCTAGTTTCCAATTAAGCTGGATAGTTACCATGATTAGCTTTATGAAGATAATAATGATCAGTGTCCAAGCAGGCCATGTCTTATTCTGTTTATTAAACATAATATTTTATGAAATGCTCAGAAAAATAACTTTAGCATATTGGAAAATCTTGAAAAACATTTGGATTTAATGTAAGTCTTCTGAATACAAGTTTCTGATAGTAAGTACTCTTTGGAAAATGTTTGGAAATGGTCAATCCGAAATAAGCTAGATGTCTCGTGAGGCTAAACAACATGGCTGTGGCTCTTGAATCACTATAGTAAAGAGCGCCATGGCGGGAAAACTAGCTGTTCTCAAAAACATGTCATGTGTGTATTATCACTTTTATTCTGCTCATTAAACCTGGGAATAATAATTTATTCCTCCCTGCAGGGTTGCTATGAACGTGGTAAGCAGATGCTTGTTGTCCCCAAGACTTGCTCCTCATCCGATACATCACTGCTGGGGCTGGCAAAGTATGCGTGGGCTGGGTAAGGACACAGTTATGAATAATACTATAAATGTGGGAGATTACTTTATAGATGATCCTGTAGTATAAAACCTTTTGTGTACAGAAATACCACCAGCTGGGTTTTGTACATGTACTGCTAGTTCATCCTGCCTATCTTTTGTAACATTTTTCAAACTATAACTTTGTATTTTGTCAAATATTTTAGGCCCAACCCCACATTAAGCTCCCAGCTTAAAGTTTTTAAAGTAAAGTACTTAGTACTTACTTAATAATAGTAATAATAATAATAATAATAATAATAATAATAATAATTTCATATGAGGTACGTGGTTCTTCTATTGATAAATACTAACTAAAAACGAAAAAGTGAAAGCTATATATAAAATATACCGAAAATTGGGGAGTTCTTGGCTAAAAAATTTGAAATAGTTATCTAATGGCTGATTTATGCTTAAAATGATCCTTGCTTTTCTGGAGGAAGTCGAGGTTGATCCTGCCATCTCGGATGTCCGCTGGCAGGTTGTTAAATACAGCGGCAGCAGGGTCCTGGAAAGTACCAGTTTCGAGTTTATTTGGTTGATAATGGTCATGTAGTTTATTAAGATATACTCATTAATTACAATTACACGCATTGTCACAATTATCACTGATATAACTTCGATGTTTGTTTAGTTATGTACTAGAATGTCCAGAGTGTGGTGTGATTTATCGCAGTCGTGAGCATTGGTATGGCAACAAAACACCTGAAGAAACAGCTGTGAGGACAGAACTGAAACATGTTTGGCCTGGAGTAAGTTGGTTAGATTATGTCACATGCATACTTACATCATGGGCATCGCTGGAGGGGGAGGGGGGTCTTTAAGTGCGAGCAAACCCCCTTTTCAAACCCAGATATCTTCATTTCTCATATCACATAATATACGTAATTCAAGAAGCTTGAGATTGAGAAAAATACTGCCCAAATCATCGGAAAATGCATCACAAAAAGTTTAAATCTTTGGGAGGGGGAATATGCCCCTGGAGCCCCCTAGAGCTCAGAATTTTGGGCCTCGCAAATCTGAACTCCCATTCAATTCCCTGAATATGTAGCTGCATTGAGCTGTGCTTCCATTTGTGTGAGTTGGGCTCACTATTTTACTAAGTAAGATACTTTCTCCATGTTAAGTCCCCATTAAAGTTTTTGTTGTGTCATATGAACACTATCATTGTGAGTGTTTCTGTACTAGTTTAATTGCATTATAAAACAATTATAATTTATTGGATTCAGTTGAAGGCCTTTGTTTGAGGTCTCCACCTCAGTCTTCAGTTTTGGCAAATAACGCAAGCCTCAGCCTTGATAATTATCACTATCATGCTCATCCTCATCCAATAATTGTTAATTATAACAGACACTGTTACTGTAAGTTATTATCTGTACAATCAGATGCTTCTTTGACACTATATTTCAGAGAAAGTGCGACAGATTATGGTGTGTTGAACAGACATGCACAGCATTATTATTATTAATACTATATTATTATTATTATTATTATTATTATCATCGTTTCATAGGAATGTGCCATGCCACAGGACACCAGTAATGCAGCTCGTCGACTATTGGATGGTGTTTCATATGTTTCAGATGCCATGAGCACTCTTGGTGCCCCACCTAGTCGGGCTGTGTCAAGTTGGATAGCAGATAAAGTCAACCCAGATTACTGGATACCCAATGCCAAGATCACGGTAATAGGTTTTTGGTTTGTCATCAACTAGCTTCTTACTCTAAATGCTTTGAATGGAAGTATGGTTTATGCCGCATAGATTCCGTATAAATTGTTTCGTATTTATACAGTGGCCGATCCAAGGGGGGGGGGCATGGGGGGCCCGGGCCCCCCCCCCCGGGGGGGGGGGTATTTTGTAGTTTATTGTTGG
>JANVCJ010071860.1:0-12430 GCA_026413505.1 Epizoanthus ramosus
CAAGTCAAGTCAAGTCAAGTCAAGTCAAGTCAAGTCAAGTCAAGTCAAGTCAAGTCAAGTCAAGTCAAGTCAAGTCAGGCCTTTTGATGGCTTTTGAAGGCCATACCTGGAATATGAAAATTGCCATCTTTATGATAGCTTCCCCCAGATGGAAACAGGGGGTCAAGAATGAGGGTAGCGGGTGTTACCATTCACTAACATTGATAGATGTGTCTCGTGAAAAGAGTGAGTTCCCTATATGAGGAATGCGATAATATGATAATTACTTTACTTAGTGTTTTATCTTTCCCCCCAATAAACAAAAAACTATATATATCGCTTGGGCCATAGCATATCTTTTATCAGATCAGGAGAAAACTCTCCTGTTGATATTTGATGAACGGTTCTTTCCAGGAATGATGTTACCCACGTAATTGTGAAAGGTAATTCAAGTTTACCTGGAGTGCTTTAACATTGGATTTGGAAATAGGCGATCAAGAACAGGGGTGGCGGGTGTTACAGTTTACTGACACTGATAAGTGATAGATGGGTGCCGTGAAAAGAGTGAGCTCCCTATATGAAGTATATGTTTTATCCTGCCCCTAATACACAAACACTGTATAGCGTGTGGGTCATAACAAAGCTTTTAATTTATCAGATCAGGAGGAAATTTCACATATCTTCCAACTTGTACCGGAAACAAATGATGTGATGACTGATGTACGTAATTAGAAATTTATGGCTTAGCTTGTTTTAGCATTTCGTACTCAAACAAAAATTTTTAGAACGGATATTCAAACTTATGTTCTGATAAAGATTTTACTTACTACTATTAAGGACATTCTCTGATAGTGGGATTTTTGATGTCTTTATTCAATAAATGTCTTCGTTCAATAAAGTGGTAAACAGGATTAACTTTTCAAAGTTTTTGGATGATCTGATTTGAATTTATGGTGTCACCTTTGTCAAGATTTTTAAAAAGTTTAAAATAGTCTAAAAATTGTCTGTGCAGTCAGCTGAACGTATTATAAAAGCACATCATACCTCAAGATCTAAGCTAAGAAACGATTTATTAATCTATTAATATATTATGCATATAAAACAAACACATATTTATATATTTTATTAATCATATATGGAATGTATTGGCAACACGTTCAGTCATATTCCTATTTGACATAGAAATTGTAATTGTGTATTTATAAAAATTACTACAACTTTGTAGACCTGCCACACGTCGACACGAAAATTTATAAAAAATAATTCTGCCAAAATAAAAGAGCCAAGAGGTGTACTCAATAACAGAGTGAACAGAACCCTCTACAACGCAAAAAGCTGTCGAATTGAATTACAATAATTGATGTAATCGATTTTTCGCAGCTACTACAAAATTATTATTGCCCCGATAGCCTGTACTTTATGAGCATTACGTTTCACTGGACCTTAGTAGCAAAACAAGAACCTTTCTGGTGTTTGTGCTTAGTAGATGTCACGGTTTCAAGTGTTTACATGCTGTTCATTTCCGCACGAGGAGGGATTAAGGAAAAAGGAAAGAGAGTATTAGCATCTCTACCCGACCTTTGATGACGCTGGAGATCCGATACGGTCAGGCGTTTTACACATAGCTTAAGAGCTGATTCTTTGACGAAATGGCCAGCACTCGAAATGTCTGTGCTCCAAACTTCCATCCTGTATCAACTTCAGTTTCTCAGTATTTGATCATTCCTGTTATTAAGTGTTTTTGCCGAGGTAGGAAACCTACTTTTGTTAGAAACTAGTAGTTTTACCAAATTTGTCAACATCGTATTTGCTGCATAATGCGCACTTCTGATAAAAATATGAATCAGATTATGATAGATGAAACAATTTACAAGCTGAGGTATTATATTTATTTTGAACCTGCATACTCTTTCAAATAAATGTACCAAAATGGTTCCGTTTACAATAACGGAAATAATATTTCAGGTTGTGCGTGTCTGTTCACAGAGGAAATTGATACACAGAAAATAGATTTAGATGAGGTTTTCACAGGACGAAAATGTTGTTTATACATTAGTTGGTACATTGGTAGTGTTCTAGACAGATCTTCGAGTGATATAATTCTATATTGTAACAATTTCCCGTTGTCCAAGACAGTGTCCATCCCTTTCAACACATTGTCAATGGATTTCTAGAGATTGATCCAGTTATGTTCAGAGAGAATCCAGATACTACATGCAATAAATGTGAATCAGTTGTTGGAATAATGTTTCGAAAATCGATTATTTGCCAAGTGTGTCTTGCATCAACGCTAATTCTCAGTTATAGAATTCTCTCCATAACGTTGTTATGGTTTGTGTTGCGCTTAACATTATCGAACGTTTGGTCATATGTCACAACAACAGGCTCCCCGTTCCCCCTCCCCCTCCGGTTGTTTGTTGATCAACTATTATCTCCAGGGATGTTGCTGCTCAAGAAAGTGTGAAAGGTAATGCAAGTTTAATTTACCAGGAGTGCTTAAACATTGGATTTTAGATGCAAAGCTGGCTGGTATCAACACCTCCCCCCACCCCCCCAACCCCTCCAGTCCCATCTCCACCACCCCAAGAATTGTTCTTGGTAAAAAGGACGAACATGTGTCTTGACATGCTTCCTAATTGATCACCGGCATATCAGTTTCAAAGTAGTAAGAAGTGCGAACGAATCTTTTGGATCATATCTTGTTTAACTTTCGAAGATAAAAGATAATTTTGGACACGACTAACGGCAGATTTCAACGCGAACACAGCTCACCAGTTATGCGGACTAATAGCACCAGTTCAAGTCCTTCCTCTATTAAACACAGTGGTACAGACGCCTCCTATCTCACCATTCAAGTGTTAATCGCATTCACTGGACTGATTGGTAACCTTCTGGTAGTTGCCACAATAGTATGGAGCAAGAAACTAAAGAGCATCAACTATCATCTCATTTTGAACCTATCCATATCTGACATTGGTATTCTGTGCTTCACATTTCCATTTGCCGTCAATGTTCAAGAGCGAGGCTCGTGGCCCGAGTTTGTTTGTTTGGGCCTTCTTCCTCTCAGTGATATGTTCCAAGGGGTGTCATTTTGGTCCATTATGGCCATTGCTGTTGTGAGGTACAAAGCCATGTGCTGGCAGAGAATACAGCATAGGAACAAAGCAGTTGAGCTGAAGAAGGCAAGGTGCGCCATTGTAGCTATGTGGTCGGTTTCTATACTTCTTCTCACCGTGCCGCTCTTCATTGTTATGAAGTATTACGTGAAACCCGAAGGAATCGCCGTTTGTTACCCAGCCTGGCCCGATACTCACGGCCTAAGCAAAACAACTGTTGCCAAGTTATATATGAGTTGTAGGGTATTAACGACATATCTGTTGCCATTACTAGTCATCGTAGCCACCTATGTGTTTATATCTGCTACAATCGGCAAGAGCAGCCAGCACCTGTTACAACTGATGAGGCGAGGAAGAGTATCTGATCAGATTTCCAAAAGAGAGAGAACCTCGTGTGCAATCAAGAGAAACAAGCAGGCAAAGAGACTATTGACTCCACTTGTTTTGGTCTTCTCTGTGACAGCATTCCCCTTCAATCTACTGCGCATGCTCCAGTTTTCAAAGCTAAACTTTTCAGACACAGAAAGAAAATTTGTCTGGATTGCTTCACTCATATTTCTCATTTTACACTGTGCAATCAATCCGATAATTTATTGTTTTGTTAGTAGAAAGTTTCGCCGGCAACTACTGGAGTTTCTTCAAAAGTTATGGCGCAAGTTCAGTATTCCAAAACTGGCGTGATTGCATTTGGTGATAAGAAGCGCGCATTGTGCTTATAAAGACGCCAGTTCTATATAATCCTGTCGCAATAAGTGTTCACTAATCCTATAAACAAACAACGTGCAAGCCTATCTGTTAAACTGGTGCCAGAAGCAACAACGTGTTTGTACAAGTAGAAGTAGAAATTACAATTTGTGATGACTCGACACGAATTTCTCTTTTTAATTTCTAGAAACTTAAGACATGCATTTTGGTCAAACTCGAGTTAAATTGTATTTTCTTCTCTAGGAGAAAATCTACAGATGCTGGAACGTATTGAAGGACGCACGCTCTTGACTGGTTACATGTTGTTAGTCTATGGCAAAAACAAACAGAACAGCTACTTCAAGATCAAATCCAATTACAGTTCTTTTTGGTTTTCTGATAAGCAAGGTATAAAGGTCAAGGTTCTTTAAAATATTTCTTTTAGCCGCATCACTGATCAGTGTACATTGCAAATAAATGTACCGAGCGCAAAATAAAACCATTCAAATTAAAGAATTGAATCACAAGTGTGCCTCTTACTCTTACAACTGAGAGAGGTGCTGTAACTTTAACTTATGACCATAAGTAAGAGCCATTGATGAATGTAATTTGCTTGATCCAATCAACGATTTTAAAATCAAGGATTCTTAAAAGACACCAAATTGGCTTATTAGAGCCAGCACTCAAAAAAATGTTGGTGCTTTAATAGCGCATCCCACATATCAGTTACAATCAGATACAGGTACAGGCCCTTTAAGTCCCCCGATATAATAATAATATAACGTAGAGAGACTAGACCAACGACCTTACGTCCCTGTTGTTCCCACGGGCGGCGTGGCGAAAGAAGGTCGCACAAATACAACCCTCTGGAAGGCCGAGTATTGAACCTGGGAACTGTTCTGAGAGTATCACTACTCTCCCTAGCCCTGGATGAGATGCCAGTCGATTACAGGGAATGTGCTATAAAAACATTTTGAGAGTACATGTGTTACTCAAAATTTGAAAGATTGTCTTTCAACCAATTTAAGGTTGCCATCATCAGGTTTTCAGAAGCAACCTCTGATCTAAGAACACGGCAATGCATGCTAAATACTAATAATTAATATATATAATAAAATATATAACATATATAGAAGTACAAGGAAATCTAAAACAAAAATTACCAGAAATGCACATTTGCCAGACATGTATTTATTCATCTTTAATAGTGGAGAGAAGTATTGTGAGAGTACATGTGTTCATAGGACATTACGCATAGGACGTGGTCATGTTCGCGCTTTCAATATTTGGCCTTAATGCCGACACACTGGCCATCAGATGACCATATCTCCCACGTACTCTTGACACTGCATGTTTACACAGTCTAACGTTGTTGTTATGTTACCACAGACAGTGATTAGGAATGCAACGGAAGTGCCAACGCCGTGTCAATGCTATAAATTAACCGACAAGGTTACACCCATACTAGAACTTCCATTGAACAAGAGATCTAGTGATCATGATAATTCTATTTATGTTATCAAGTTCTACTTCATTGCCGCAACATCATTGAATGTAAAGATAAATACACATACTTTAAAAGTCCAAGAATTTGACAGTAAAAACACAAACAATACGTCGGAAACAAAGAGAGGAAAAGACAGCGTGAGAAAGGTATCAAAGCTAGGATGTTGCACAGACTGATCAAATTAGGGAAATTGGTAAACGGTACGTTGACGTTTCCTAATCACACCTACCGTGACCAGTCGACAGTAAACAGGAAAAGTGCTGTGGGAAAATAGCCTGTTGAATTTTTAAACACCAATTTTTTGTGGAATGTTTCATCTCTTCGATTTTAAGTAACAGGTAAGGCAAAGTACTTATGCTCTTAAGAAATACGAAATGAATGGTCATGTTATGGGTTTGGTCAAGTTAATTCATTTTTTACAACATTTTCTTTGGGGCAAGGGTCAACAAGATTTCAGTATCACAGAAACCTTTATTGATTTTAATTTTAATTTTGAATTTTTTAACGTCATCCTGATGTTAACCCTATCTAGCCTGGGGGGGGGGTTGATTCAACCACCCAAGGTTTTTTTTCGCCATAACTTCTACACGGTTTGGAGAATATTTATGAAACTTCACGACTTTTCCCAAAATTTAATGGGGAATCTTTTGAAATGCAATTTACCAATATATGACGTGTACTGTTGCCATGGTAACCGTGAAATGAAAGGGGGTCTTTTGAAGTTTTGAGTATTGTGATTTTTTAAAATATTTGCACACTCTCCATAGGTAATTAAGCCTTAGACACTACTAAAAAACCTTAATAGCGTATTTTTAATAAATTCTACTAATTAATAAGATCATGTGGAAAGTGGTGCATTGTGGGTAAACTATTACCATTTTGTAAAAAAGTTTCCCTAATTACGTTTTTTCAGTAATATATTCACTATATGTTGTAATGAAGGAGATTAGAAACTTGTTTTCCTGAATCCAAAATTTTAACTAAAAATATTGAAAAGCAACCGAGATATAACAGTTTTTGTTGTTGCCACAGGCAACGGCTACCTTAACATATAAGATTCGTAGCCTTAGAACACTTTTGGGAAACATTCCAAGTTAGTCATGTCAGGTGATGAGGATATGGAACAGAAGTAACTGTTTTCTTATCCGACCATTTTGTCAAAACTGTAAGCAGAAACGATACATGTACAATGTTGTCATGGCAACATTAACATAATTGGTCAAATATCATTTTGTGTCCTGAATAGTGATTTTAGTTCACTAAAGTGTCATTTTGCTGTGTTTTTTTATTTTAGTCGAATTGGAACAAGAAACGAAATTGATAAAATATTTGCCGGTCCATGGACTAGTTGATGACGTCACTACTACGTCATACCATAGTCATATTAAAGTTCTAACTATCACAAAGTGTCTCTGTGGCTTTTTTATTTAAATAAATCCGAGTATATTGGTTTCCCTTTGATTTAAGCATCTTGATCGAGTTCTTAAATTGATCGCCGGTGGTTTGTAGAGCGACTGTCTCTGAAAACACATGCGCACCGGAGAACATCCTACTGGCCTAGTTTCTACAGATGAAAAATGTATTTCCTCCATTTTACGGAGATGGCGGTCGAAGTTGCGTTGAATTAAAGTGGATGAGTGTTTGTGAATTGTGGTTTGTTGTCGTCTTTTGACAGCTTTGACAATCATTTTGTTCGCGTTACCTCGATATACTGTTCAATTTAGTTCTAACTCAAGCTGTTGATCCAAATTTGTATTGTTTACTAGGAGAAATATTACAAGTTGTTGTATTTAGATCTGCTGATTAATTGAGAAACATTTATTCCCTCAATTTGTGGGTCAAATGATCAGAGAAAAGTTATATTAAAAACCGGTTTAACAGTGACTTTAGTGTGTAATAACGCAAGATATTTCTACTCGTCTATTGCTATTATTGCATGCGTTTGTGTACTTATCGTATAATAAAATGTTGTTTTATAACTATTTCCATTAATATTTTTCAAAATTAACAAAATATAATTTATTTTGAAGAACCCAAGACGGCAGAAGAGGGAGTTCTTTTTGGACCCTCCCTAAGATTTTTTGTCCTCAAAACTTTGCCGTTTGACCAATCGCCAAAATCTTTTTAGCAACTATAGCCAGATAATGGGCGAGTGTTTTGACACTAATTTGTGGTAAACTATTTACCTGTCGGTAATACAACCAATGTTAAAAACATTATGAATCTAATAATATAATTTTGATATAAAAGGATCACATTCACCTTCTACAATATTTTATTCTAGAAAAACAGCCATTGACGTCATTGTTTAGGTTCTAGTAACCACAGAAACCAATTAATAGTCATGTGACTGTACCTAAATTGAAGATTACATAACAACAACCATTCTTACTAAAATTGAGCATAAACGGATGCATTCCTTCGTGTTACTCAAAAAGCCTTATTCCTATAAGGGTTATATAAAGTTACTACCTACCTACCTACCTACCTACCTACTTACCTACCTACATGTACCTACCTCCCTACCTTCCTACCTACCTACCTACAACCTGCCTACCTACCTACCTACCTCCTACCTACCTGTACAGTACCTATCTACCTACCTACCTACCTACCTAATTACCTACCTACCTACGTACCTACCAATCTACCTACGTACCTACCTACCTACTTACCTACCTACCTACCTACCTACTTACCTACCTACCTACATGTACCTACCTACCTACCTTCCTACCTACCTACCTACTTACCTACCTACCTACATGTAAATACCTACCTACCTTCCTACCTACCTACCTACCTACCTACCTACCTACCTACTTACCTACCTACCTACCTACCTACCTCTACCTATCTACCTACCTACCTACCTATCTATCTATCTACCTACCTACATAACTACCTACCTACCTACCTACCTGCCTACATACCTACCTACCTACCTACCTACCTACCTAATTCTACCTATATCCCTACCTACCTACCTATCAATCTATCTACCTACCTACCTACCTACCTACCTATCAATCTATCTACCTACCTACTTACCTATCTACCTACCTACCTACCTACCTAACTATCTACCTATCTACCTACCTACCTACCTACCTTCCTATCTACCTACCTACCTACCTACCTTCCTATCTACCTACCTACCTAAGTTGCGCGCTAGACGTTTTGTTAAGAAATTTGATTGAAATTATTTATATTCCTCGGTCTGAGGATTGAATCCGGCCGGGACTTCTTGGTTCAGACCATCAGTTTGACCTTAGAAAATATATTTTAAATTATCATAAATTATTTTAATCACTTAGTATAGACCTTAGCATAATGCGTTCTTAAGAACTGTAAATTATTATTATTATTATTGAATCCTATATGAATCATATAAGAATGATATCCTATCCTTATTCTTAAAACTTAGAACAGTCAACGGGGGAAGGAGGAGCGGGTCATTTTGACCCTCAATGGCATTTTTGTCACCTTGCCATAAAATTGTCAATACATGCAACCTTTCTTCTTTTCATTATCTAGATGAAAATTACTGGTGTAATTCTAATTATTATTATTTATTATTATTATTATTATTATTATTATTATTATTATTAGTAGTAGTAGTAGTAGTAGTAGTAGTAGTAGTAGTAGTAGTAGTAGTAGTAGTAGCAGATTGACTCAAATTAGATAACGTCATCACCTATAATTATTGCTGAACGGAACGGAACGAGTTTTAAAATCTTTCGTTGTCAAAGACAACGTAAAAGACAATTTCAAAATGATGTCAAACTCTAGCGACTAAAAAACAAAGAATAAAATACTTATCATAGATTTAGCAGCATATTTATATACGCTTTTTGGGGTTTTACGTTAATTTCAGATAATTCAAAATTATTATTCCAGTAAATAGAATTCGGCATATTACAAGCACCAGCATCAATTTTGGACAAAATTTACGTATAACCCACGGCCTATCGTCCGGAAATTATGTAAGTCGCCAAAAAGTTCCTGTTTTCATTCTATTTATTTAATATCACTTCCCATTCCGCTATGGTGCGCCAAGCTGCATACAAATTCATAATCGTTGTAATGATATACTTCGATCACCATAAATGATTCAGTGTAGATTTTCTACACTTTTAAAATAGCTATAAAAGGAAATTTGGGCAAAATGAAATTATTAAAGAAAACAATTTTGAAGCCGTGATAGGAAACCTAAAATTTGTTTTTTGGCCTTAGTCTTAGATATATCAGAGAAACATAGAAAACATAAACAGAGAGTGAGGGTGAAATTGAAGGAATTTTATTGGTTCAAATTATAGCATAACTCTATTGAACGTTTCAGTTTGAAACACTAAAGAGAGCAAAAGAAAATTTCTCCTTCTTCAAGAACTGTGCAACTTCTAGTGTCTAAATTGTTCAATAGCAGAGTTTCGTGCAAGCGAAAGGCCAAATTATACTTTTGATATTTCAATTTGTCTTGTATAGGTATACAAGGAAACAGGTGGTAAACCTCTTTGTATAATGTTGTTGTATATAATATAAATTCCATTACTTCCCGTAGCTTTTGCAAATTTAAACTGCATTATCAGACTTCCGTCGAAACAATTACTAATGAACTATTCCTTTGTTATGATAACTCGTCATGGTTACTGCAATGATAATCTTCATTCATCTGCATACTTTATAAAGTTTGAATTTTATAGAGGTCATACTATTAAGACATCAGCGAAGTTAAGCCATTCCTTCCTTTTCAAATGTGACATGATCACATGATGTCAACAATTGCCTGAAATTTCTTGAAAATGAAGGTAAGTGATCGCTGCACAAGCGATATTCCATTCAAATTCAGATTCACTTAAATCATGCTTCAATTGGATTGAGTCGTTCTAAAAGTTGGAATCTTGTGATCTCCTATGATTGTTAGCATAATTCATTTCGTTTTTGTGTGAAGTTTTTCCACGATGCTTAATGGTTTTGATTTTAAGAGAGCTTTGAAGCTCCTACAGTGTTCCTAGTGACCCATGTAGCTGGTAGGACGGTGATCTGGTTATTGGAACGTCGTGACGGTCCAAATCCTATGTCAGTCAATGAGTTCTATATAATTTATTTTTTGTCTGTGATATTCGTTTTACTAGATGTGTTCTGCGTATTTCGTTTTTAATTAAAGAAATTAATAGTATTCTATGAATACCTTTTATCATAACAGTATTCTTCTACCTGAAAAATGCCTAAAATTTTACATGAAGCTACCTGGGCATCTGTAATTGCTTCATCTACAGAGAAAAAGATTCATTATTGACACAAATATTTGCTATAATCTTTTAGGTTTCTCATGATGATACTTGTTAAAATGTTCTAACATTTTTATAAAATGCCATAAAATTGCAATATAAAAAGATAAAAAAATAGACGTCCTTATAAGAAACAGTGCATGGTGACTAGATTTGAAATTCAGTCAAGTTGAAATATGGATTACCTTCTCTTGTCAGGTCTAGTGGTGACACAACAATGAGGACTGCATTCTTGTCGTTATTCCTTGCAAGTAGATTCCTTCAAGGAAACGCCCAGCGGTGTAAGAGCAGAACCTCTGAGGATGGATTTGCACTCGTGAAGCACGTTTACAGTTCGTTCTCCATTGACCGATTTCCGCTGTGTCTTGCTAAGTGTGAGAATGATCCAAGATGTATGAGCCTAAACTTTTGTCTCATTAACTTAATCTGTGAACTGAATCATCAGACTAAACACACCAAACCACCTTGGTACAGAACGAAACAACATTCGATCTACGCAGAACCTCAAGCGTTGGGAGTTCATAGATATCCAGGTATGGAAATTTGTACTTCTTTTACATTTTATTTATTGATTTTATATATTTATTCAGCTTTATCCACGCGAGTAAAAGATATATAAATAAAAGAAAAACGTGGAATGGTACACACAACAGAGCTCGGCTCCAAATTAAGTGTGACCTGGTGAAAAATTAAGTGACACGAAAAAAATATATATACATACATAAATAATAAATCGAAGTTATATGCAAAATTCTATATATAAGAGGACAAAAGACCACCTAGAGGTGAAACAAGATCATTATCATATATGTCATCGGAGCCATCAGGCGCTACACGGAAGACATCAAATAATTGCATTCCAGTATCGTGATCAGAAATGATTAGAAACTCTTCGCTTTTTTTTAAAACTGATAACTAAAGCAATTTTGGACAATTTTCATTTTGTATTTCTTTCTATTGCTATAAGGAGTCAGTATTTATATATTGGCGTCAAGATGATCGCGTGCATCGAACAAATCGGAGAACTATTTATCAACACACTTTTAACCCTTTACCTTCTACTCTATTATACATTCATAATAGTAGAGACTAGAGTAATCCCACATTTCCTTAAATAGGGAAGGTAGAAAGGTTTCATGCAAGTATTAAACAAAACCTTGCGTATCTGTAACAAATACAAAATACTTTAAATATAGTAAATCAAAAAGAGACTGGAAATGGCTTTCGGCTGTTTTGATAATAAACCATGCGGTTGTGTACTCCTTATTACACAAATTTCGCTCAATGAAAATAATCAAAATATTTAAGAATGCGACATAACAATATGCTGCAAAGATCTCATATCAACGCACTCAAACTTTCGTGAAAGCTAATTGTTTATTAATGTTGTTTCCAACAACGCGCAGCTCACTAACTCTTTAGCTCTTCTTCGTTTGATGTTGTTTACGCGTGAAGATTTTTGAATAGCAATAGAAACCAGAACTAATCAGTTTTGAAGCCGAATGAATAAACAGACAAGGGGAAAATTTCTCAATTCATTTAATTATCTTTCTCAAACGCGGGTTTCTTCCTTCTTTTACAAAGTTGTGTTTAGTTGCGTATGTGACAGCTAAGGCAATTTCATAATAATTTGTATTTATTGAGACAATCCAATGAAAACAGAATAATATTTCTCTTTTATTCCTTTCAGCATTCTTGTTTACTATGACATTATTCAAAATCTTCAACTAAAAAAACATTAAACAATGTTTCACGGGTTCGAATCCCGTTGAAGTTCTGAAATTTTTTTCAGGCTTCTATTTCGCAATTGCATAAATTGCGTATATTACTGCGAAGATCATTTCACTTCATCA
>JANVCJ010071871.1:0-12429 GCA_026413505.1 Epizoanthus ramosus
TTTCCCTTATTTACAGTGATTTTCTGGTGACAGTACACTGAAACTTGACATAATAGAGAGGGGGGCTTATTAGAGCTTTTACGGTATACATAGGCGGTCCACGGAAGCAAAGGGCTGAGAGGGGGACCAGAGCTGTGACTCCTCCCCCTCTACGTTTTAGTATAGTGACTGAAAAGAAATTGACTAACTCACTAATATTTTTAATTTGGACTGATCCCAATGCCCGAAACAGTTGACGTGAGATGAACAAAAACCTTTATAGTTAGCACCTTCAAGGACATACTAGAAGAAACCAAGAATTCGGAACGTGTATTAATCCTTATAAGGAGACAACTCAGCGGCTGTACTCTATGTTCTCAGCCATACTCTTTAGAGGTGGATCCAGCAATTTTGGAATGTGGGGACCCGTACAGAGACATCTGTTGTTAAAATAGTAATAACATGTATATGATCCTGGAAGCAACTGAACCGATGACACAAGTGAGGGCCTGGCCCGGCCAGCCCGACCACTCACTGGAACAAGATAACAAGCTGAACTGGTTCTGTCCACACTGGCCCTGCTCTTGGATAGAGCCGCTCAGTTCTCCCACTATGCACGTCTAGTACACAGGAATTGAATGTAACCGAAAAGATGGCGACTGGTACATTTACCCATAATTCTTAGTGCACGAAAACCCTAAAAGCATCCATAAAAATGCACTGAAAGGTCCCAAAAATGTCAAACCTAACAGTCACAATGTTTTTAGTACAGGGATGAATTTTCCAAAAATATATGGCTTTCTATGTGTCTGTTTGTTGTGTTAGGCACCCAGGGTATTGTGGTTAAAAGTACAGTCAATTGTGTGAGTTTTGGTGGGAAAATTGCTCACGCACACCTAGAACCAGCTCTCTCAGGTCGGCCAGGAAAGCGCCCTGAGTTGCCCCTCTCTTGACACTGGGATTTTTCGTTCACATACCGTTTTTCCATCATGTACTTATTTTTGAGATCTGTGATTTTTGAGATATTTTGTGATATTTTGAGAGATATGCGATCATATAAATATGGCAGTAAGACTAACCGTCCACTAGGTAGTACATGTAGTTGTCCCTTTGAGTGTTGTTTATGCCCTGGGACTTGCGGTTGTTTAAGTAAATCTGCACCAAGCTCGCCAATCCTCGTTCCTAGGCAAAGTGTGATTTTATTGGCTAATGCTTCCTTTGCTGGCCTATCAACGTTTGAGATCAGTTTGTACTCATTTTAGACATTGTGCACTCACTTTCAAAGGAAGTGCACTTATCTCGAGCAATCAGGACTTTAAAAGTTGTTGTAGTATCATGAACATACTAAAGGCGGAGCCACATGATGCAACATTGCATGCAATTGTTTCAATCAAGTGTGGCCACCAATGGCAATGTTGCATGCAACGTTGCAGAAGTAGGATTGGTTTCTACTGCTGCAACATTGCACGCAACAATTTCAGAGGTGGCCACATGCACGATGAAATTCTTCCATTGCATGCAACGTTGCATGCAATATTGCACAGTGTGTCCGGGCCTTAACAAACAGTAGTACTTAACCTTATGTCCCACTGTATTATTCAGCCATTTGGTGAGGGTCTGGTGACCGTTGTGTTGCCACAGCTAAGACGAGGAGAGAACAGTCTGTTGTTATGGAACTGCATGGACCTTTCACAACCTGTTCACACCTTTGTTGGGCACAGCGATGTGGTGTTGGATTTCCAGTGGAGACTGCGCAACATTGAAGGTACTAATTGGACTAAATTTGAGTTTTAAATATATGGCCATTTCAGAACATAATAAAGCAGCAACAACA
The DNA here is from genome assembly GCA_026413505.1 of Epizoanthus ramosus. Classification (NCBI taxonomy): domain Eukaryota; kingdom Metazoa; phylum Cnidaria; class Anthozoa; order Zoantharia; family Epizoanthidae; genus Epizoanthus; species Epizoanthus ramosus. The sequence continues at coordinate 1,814 of JANVCJ010071871.1, forward strand.
ATGGTAGCAATGACAACAACTACAATAACAACAAGAACTAATTGAAATACTGCATGCGAATGAAGCTGCATTCATTGTATTATAGATTGACTGGAGTTCAGTAATGACAAAAACAACAACAACAACAATGACAACAACAACAACAACAACAACTAATTGAAATGCTGCATACATGTAGATTGACTAGAGTTCAACATATCTAAATAATTTTTCCTTTTTCACTGTATCCGCCACGTTTTAGATACTCCTGCCAACTCTAATTAAGTTTGCGTTGTATTGTTACAACAGATGAGGAACAGTTTCAGCTGATTACATGGTCAAAGGATCACACGTTAAGGTTCTGGGCATTGGACCCAAGAGTAGTGAACGTAAGGACTTGAGTTTTTATTATTAGTTATACATTGTTAATGGATGGCTAGTGTTATTATTATCATTATTATTATTAATTATTTCACTAGAAATATGAATATATACTTATAAAGTATCATAAATTACATGTAGATGCCATTTTGTAAAGTGCACTGCACATTCGATCATTAACAACAACAACAACAACAACAACAACAACAACAACAACGTCTTTATTTGTGCTTTTCAAGTCTTGTTATATCGTTCAAATAGTACGCGCGTTATGATTGGTTAATTAAGCTAATCGATATTATTTGTTTCCAGAAAGAAGAAATGGAACATGAAATAATGAATATTTTGGTGATAGAATGACATAATAATAATAATAATAATTATAATAATAATTATTATTATTATTATTATTATTATTATTATTATTATAAGGCAGACGACATATCCACAGAGTGGCTCTTCATCCGCAGTGCACTTTACATAATTAGCAAATTTGTTTATAAAGTGTCCAGAATCATATATTTTTTCTAATGGGCAGTTTTCTACGAGTTGGGTTGATTGAGAAATTGTATTGGGTGGGAAGTGATGTATCGTATTGTGGAGGGGATTTCGTGTCCTATTGTACAACACCTGCCCCGTGGGCGAATCTTTAAATTAAAACAACAAAAAAATTAAAAATTAATCATGGAATTTATTACATCTGCCTTATCCCTTACTGAAAAACGAAAACAAAAATTCTTGGAACAGGACGATGTAATAATGAACGTTTTTGCCCTCTAGGCCTGCGGTGGCAATCTGCAAGAACAAGATTTGATTGGCACCGGTAGTGGAAAGTCAAATGACATGATAAACGAGGGTCATGTTAGTGGCAATGATGAAGTGTTCACAGACAGTACTGAGAATTACTCTGTACAGCCGCAAACACTGCAACAAGAGTTTGCTCTTATTAATGTGAATATTCCGAATGTCACTGTAGAACAGGTATGTTTGGCCTAGTTACTTCTTGAGTGTTACACTAAACCATGGAGACATAAACACGACTGGTACAGGGAGAGAGAATCAGTCTGTGTTGCATTCGATAGAATTAAGGCATGTGAGAACCATAGTCAGACGATCAGGAACATTTGTTCCGCAGCCGTGTCAGGATTATTATTAATATTATTATCATTATTATTATTATTATTATTATTATTATTATTATTATTATTATCTTCGGTGATGTGGGTGTACTATCACTAGTATTTCAGGTACCTCAATTAATGGCAAACTGAAAGTGCCTTCAATATAAATTAACAGTTATTCTATGAGGTGGAGTTTCTTCCAGGTGCTTTGCCTGGAAGTGAACTAACTGCTCATAGAAAGCAACGTCACATAATAACTGTTTTATAATAAATCAACATAAGGTTTCATGGATATGAGTTTTATACTTGCCGTGTTTGACAACAACGGACTGACGACTTCTGCAAAACTGTTACAGTGCCATCAAAATTTGTTTGACGCCGCCATCTTGGATGTTTTCACAACAACATGTATAATGATATTATTAGGTTAGTTGAGGAACCAATCAAATTGCAACGTTTGTGTTATTCCTTGTGTTGATTATTATAATGCTCCTTCCCAGTAATACGAAGTATATACATGTATTGTCTTCTCTGACGTGCGTATACCTCCAGCATTTCCTCAGAAATCTCAGTGACTGTATGTACCTCTGAAAACTGGTTTTCTATGCTGTAGATGAATGCAGGGACGAGATGCTGTACTGTGAAAGTGACCAGTGGACTTCATATGGTGACCGTTGTGATACACTTCCCCTCCTTGTACCCCAACAATGCCACGCCTTCCTTTGATTTCACTGTAGACTCCTCCATTGACATTGCTACCAAGTCCAAACTCATCAAGGTATGTCCTGTTAGTAATATTTCAGTCTTGTAATGATGTCAATATTCAGGCATACATCTCTTATAATTATATCAATATTCAGGTATACGTCTTTGTAATTATGTCAATATTCAGGAATACATCTCTTATAAATAATGTCAATATTCAGGCATACGTAGAATGATTATGTCAATATTCAGGCATACGTCTCTTATAATTGTGTCGATATCACAGGCATACGTCTCACAGATTATAATTATGTCAATATTCAGACATACATCTGTCTTATGATTATGTCAGTAATCATGCATATGTCTGTCTTATGATTATGTCAATATTCAGGCATACGTCTCTTATAATTATGTCAATATTCAGGGATACGTCTCTTATAATTATTTCAATATTCAGGCATCTGTCTGTCTTATGAATATGTCAATATTCAGGCATACCATTACGTCTGTCTTATGATTATGTCAAGTTTACATTATTTCGTTATACGTTTCTGTCAGATATCTTACTTCTGAATCAGTGTTTTTACCCGCCTTATTGTGATAGTGTTCTTATTCAGTCTCGTTGTCAAAAGTTTGCATTGACCATAATGTACAAACTTTAGACGTTACAGGAAACAGCTCAGAGTCATGTGAGGATCAACCAGGCCTGCCTTGAACCTTGCCTAAGACAGCTTGTTGGTCATCTGGACACTTTAACGGTATGTCCAAACAGCAGAATGTCGAAAATCACTTCAAACATGCTGAGAACCAAGGGTGGCGGTTGTGTGTCTATGCTACAACAATCACAACCACGATTCCTTACTCGTGTTAGTTGGCACATAGATTTTGGTGTCTGCACTATCTTTCATAAAGGCAGAGGGCGAGGGAGGCGGAATGTCTTATCTTTCCCCAATGTAAAACTGAAAGAAAAATGGCCACATCTGTAAGCACCAGATGTACACGAACAGCGATTGAGATGAAAGAAGAACTCCGCTGGTTTTTCCCTGTTTATGTCTCTATATTAGTCTGGTAGTTGTGTTATTGTGTTTGAATTTGCGTTTGCAATATTGTCTTTGTGTGCGCTTGTGTTTGTGCTCATTCTTAACGTTTGTGTTTGCGTGTCGCACCAAAGAAAAAAGTTGAGCAAGGTAAGGAATTGTTCCTATGTTTGACCAGAATCATTAGTATTTCAAAAAAGTATGCTCGATCACACGCATGTACGCATTGAATGATTGATGCTCTCGCTAGCTGGTACTCGAGGTTCCATATCGAGCGGATCGTCTTTGTTTTATATGATGATCAAATTCATAATGTAGAATCAAGAATACTTCTTTACTTGATGGAAACTCGACAGCATAGCATATTCTGTACCATAAATATATATAAAAGTATAATATTGTTCTTCATGAATTATTACCGATGTTTGAATTTTATGACTTTAGTCTTTATAAATTCACATGTACCATGCAAGACGCGTTGTTCAGTAACTTTGATACTTATGAGTACTTGACAGGCCAAAGATAAAAAAACTGCGATGATCTTTGTTTATTCAAACACTTATCTCTGCAAGCTTATTTTATTTATATTCTTTGGGATCGCCAAGCTCGTTTGGAGTGCTGTTCGAAACATAGTTTTGAGAATTGTGAAGATAGTTGCGAGTCTTTATATAATTCTTGAATGCTTATTTACTCATGATTAATCAGATCACGTCGCACCGCCTAAAAGCAAATATTGAAATGAAACGTGATCAGGGCTTATTCTGTAAGTTTTCTTGATGTTATGTTTGTTGTCGAAAACTGTTTAGCCGTCTACAAAATATGTTGATCTTATGTAAGTGCATCGAAAGAGTTGAGTGTGGTCATGACGCCGCGAGTCGCTGCCCCATCGCTTTGTTTTCGTTGTCAAAAGACACAACAATCAACATTCTAAAACAAAAGGCCAGATAACAAAGGTCACAGATACCGAGCACGTATATATGTCTTAGCTTCATCCCACCTCAAATTTGCATTGTGCAGAATTTGCTGACTTTAGAAATGCGATACTTTGTATGGCACGAAATGTTTCTTGTCAGAAGACGTCGGAATTTGCTTGTTTTGGTGTTAGCTAGATTTTAGTGATAGAAATGGATCACGTTTTAGAACTAACTTGCTAGTCTTCACTTGTTTACCTGACGAGCTCATGATCAGCATTCGTATCATCAAATGCAAATTCAATTGTCATTTAAAAAAACTCAAATTGCATTGTTAGAAAGTTTTCTTTAATTTTTATTTTGAAATATGGCAACTTGTAAATGTATGGTGTATATATATATCCATGTGACTTTCGGTTAAGAAATAGAAAACATTCTAGAAATTTCCGTGTTGTCTATCGAGTTATGGTGCAGGTGACAGCAATTTGCGTTCTCACAAACTTGCACGATAACTAAATAGAAAACACCGGAAATGTTTTCTATTTCTTTTGTAGAATAAACGCACTTACGCAGCCATGTTTTACATCGACTGATGGTAAACGGCTTACAACCAATCAGCGTGTGCGTTATATCTACTTTATTTTATTGGCGTAAGTACATTGGGTGAGTTGTGCATGACTAGTTTGCATCATTAATCGCGCGTACGAACCCCCCTGCCTAAAGTTCAACAGCCAGTAGTTCTATTCAAAGAGAGAATGTATGAATTGACAAGGATTCGATTCCGAGCTAAAACAACTAAAACTGAACAAACAAACAAACAAACAAATTATACACATTTATTTTATCGTGTGGATGGTAAGCTTCATTCTCGAACGCAGGCCCCACTTCTGTCAACGCCTCTGGCAAAACCTAAAGGCGCGGCCACACGATGTAACATAATAACAAATATCTTTATTGAGTAGACCTACTCACCAAAGATGATTTTCAGTAGGTTGCTCCAACTATAAAATTACATTAATAAGGCTAATACTATTAACAATATAAACTAAAGTAACTGAAAATTATGTGTTTTAAAGGCTAAAAGGTACAACTTGATATAATAAAATAAAATAATTGAAATACATAAGAATGATTCTACCGGTAATTACATGCGAGATAATAATATTTTAAAAGCCCCTAAACTTTTTACTTCTTTGATATTTTTTGGTAAAGCGTTCCATGACGCAGCTGAGATGTTAGTTGTTGTCCAGTCACTGTTCGATTTAAAACTATGGTTGATTGAATTCGAATTGTTTTGCGATTTAAATACATAAACTGCACGCCTTTCAGTTCTTCTTTGGCTTAAGGTTTTCCATGATAACTGAGAAAGAGCCTCAGTAGCAGAGGCATGTCGGGGTTATTATTACATCTAAAATCAAACGTGCAGCGTTGTTCTGCAACACTTGAAGTTCACGCATCAAGGTTATGTTTCCTTGATCTGCCCAGATCAGATCACCATAGTCGAGGACAGGTAAAATGTAACTATTATAATAGGTGATCCGGGCGTTCAACGGCAATAAGTGCTTGATGCGTTTGAAAAGTTCAAGTTTCTTGTTTATCTTTGCACGCACATATTTAAATATCCGCGTGGTCTTGCCATGCCAATGTATTGTTAATTACAATTCCCAGATACTTGAATGAGTTAGTATTATCCAACTCTTTATCTCTGATGATCAGTTTGATCTCTCCAAAGGTGGAGAGTTTCTGGGCTCCGCCAATCAACATGAACTTAGTCTCGGTTACATTGCGTGTTAGTTTATGGCTATACAGCCACTGAGCTAGTCTTTCCAGGTCTTGATTAATCTTCGTCTGCAATGTGTGTGCTGAATCCGAACAACAGTAGAGCGCAGTGTCATCAGCAAATAGTGTAACAGGTGTGTTTTTTTAAGATAGGAGGGCAGATCGTTAATATATATATTGTGAACGATAAGGGGCCGAGAATGGAGCCTAGTGGGACACCAACTGTGACTTTCTTTGTCGCAGATGTTGAACAGCCAATTACAGTTTTCTGACAGCGATGTGTGAGATGGGCTGGAACCAAGCAAGATTAGTACTTCCAATTCCTATGGATTTAAACTTCTTCAACATAATTGTGTGGTTCACGGTGTCGAACGCTTTCTTGAGATCGATATAGACAACTCCAGTAACCAGCCCGACTCTATCTATGTTTCCGAGAACTTCGTCAGAAAACTGTGCCATGGCCGATTCTGTAGATTTCCCGCGCCTGAATCCAAACTGACTTGAGGATAATAGTTTGTTTGTGTCCAGAAACTCGTAGAGTTGTGAATGAGCAGCCCTTTCGATTACTTTGCTAACTGTAGGGACGATTGAAATTGGTCGGTAGTAGTTCTTCTTTGTTCTATTACCTTGTTTAAAAAGAGCAGTCACTTTTGCGCATTTGCGAGATGGAGCCACTACTTCCGCGGAGTCTTGAATCAAACGTGCACTAATCTTGTCGAGTCCAATGGCCTTGTTAGTCCTAAGTGTTTTAGTTCCTTTTCCACATATTCTGTAGTCACTGGTCGAAAATCGAATGGTGAATTAGAATTAGGGCGGATGCTACATGCACACTACTCAGTTGTGGTACTCGCCTGAGTAGTTTTGAAAGCTTTGGATAGTTTCTTTCCAATACTTCAGAAATGTTCGTTCGAAATTTCAGCAATGTTCTTGGGGTCTGTTTCCAGTTTGGTTTCGGCATAAATTGCACTAATTTCGCTGCGATTTGAAGGAAGTGTCTCTTTTATCGCCTTCCACGTTTTGGAGCTATCTCCTTTGGCGTCCTGTATCAGGCGACAATAATAGTCAGATTTTAACTTCTTTTCTTCAGTATTGGCACTTACCGATGATATTTGGAACTTGAAGCTTTTGCTTTCTTTCTATGGTAATTACGATCTCGTCTAATTTCAGAGTGTTGTCAACAGTCAATGTCATAGTAATGTCATAGTGCTATCAACAGTAATGTCACAGTGCTGTCAACAGTAATGTCACAGTGCTGTCAACAGTAATGTCACAGTGCTATCAACAGTAATGTCAAAGTGCTGTCAACAGTAATGTCACAGTGCTGTCAACAGTTAATGTCACAGTGCTGTCAACAGCAATGTCAGAGTGCTGTCAACAGCAATGTCAGAGTGTTGTCAACAGTAATGTCACAGTGCTGTCAACAGCAATGTCAGAGTGTTGTCAACAGTAATGTCAGAGTGCTGTCAACAGTAATGTCACAGTGCTGTCAACAGTAATGTCAGAATTCTGTCGACAATACAGTAATGTCAGAGTGCTGTCAACAGTAATGTCAGAGTGGTGTCGACAGTAATGTCACAGTGCTGTCAACAGTAATGTCACAGTGCTGTCAACAGTAATGTCAGAGTACTGTTAACAGTAATCATACAGCAACACAAATATCTGCATTCTGATTGGCTGAGAGAAGTGTTGTTCATTTGAAATCAGAGTGCAATTTTTTTAAATGGAGTGCAAAAATGTGAAATCAAACGCGGATTGGTCAACCGGGAAACATGAGCTCATCAGTTCACAGCTAATGTGCGGATGGCACTGGGAACGACTTGCAAACAAACATAACCTCCATTATTTTGTTTTGTTTGGAACGAAGCTTTCAAAGCAGATTTGCTTGGACAACTTGCTGTAAGTTGAAGCAAGAAACATAGTTAACATGCAACTTAAAGCATATAATTCACGAAGCAAAAAATCTAAACATGTACTCTATCGAGGGAAGCGACTATAGAACTGAAGCTCAAGTTGAATAGCGAGAAAATGTCCACACAAACTGACAAAGTCAATTGAAAAGGAATCAAAGCTAAGTAGATATCACAGATTTTTTGTTTCTGTATGATTAACAAGTCATCACATGGTTCCTCGTGCAATTTCGGAATAAATTAGCACTCGTACCACAAAGACCACAAATTGAACTCGCTTTAATACGCTAGTTCAATTTTGCTAGTCTTTGACAAATCTACTTGTGCTAATATATTCCAACTTGCACTCGGACCCATGTGATTACCTAAACACAGTGCTGTTAATAGTATTAAATGACTGCCAGTGTCAACACCGATGTGTCAGCTCTGCCAACACTATTGTTGATTCTGGGTGCGTTCACACGACAAATTTTAACCATGTTTAAACACTTGTATACTTTCCCGTTTAGCAAACTTGCTGTCGACACCACCCGGCGTTTCGCTAGCTGACGGCAAGACTGGCTCAGACGAGAAATCTACATGGCTGTCAATGTATAGATTGTGATCGATCAAGAGGAGCAATGGTACTGTTAAACCAAGCTTGCGACTGCTAAACCCACCTCGCAAGATGGTTAAGACCTGAGCTGATAACAGCGTTTAATTCCAGTTGAAGAGGCACGGTCAAAAACGCCCAATCGTGTCAAAATTTTAACCATGGTTAAAAGTTGTCTTGTGAACCCGCCCTATTTCTTAAAACGTGTTAGACTGAAGAAGACGATATCAAATTGAATGGAACATCAGGGCGTTTTCTAAGATCAAGTTTAATGACTAATACAAATCATACACAAGTCTATTTCTATCACAATTTACTCACAGTTTAGAACATATTTATTACAACTACATAAGACATGTAGGGTTAGATTTTATATGGAAAAATAAACTCTTTTGATAAATACATTATGTGCACCTTTAATAGATTACATTGCGGGCTTGCCGCCAGTCCTACAAAGCCCTGCTTGTGGAGTAATTGGTTTTGCGGACACTGTACAGATATTGAGATAGAAATGTACCATGTGTTGGTGTATTTAGATACAATGAGACCTGTATAACTCGATAGATTGCGACTATATATCATATACATTGCTTGGTCGAAGGATTCTATTTTTATGAGAATACGAAATTCAAATCGTGCATGGTACTTTGCTATCCCAAACGAACTCATCAAAATTACCTCACTAGTCTGTGATCCTGGGTGCAGTTTTCAAACTACGACAGTTCAAAACTATGTTAAGTAAATGAAATAATTTGGTTATGATCTAACATGAGCTGGGCCCGGTTGCTCGAACGCCGGTTAACGTTAACCAATGGCTAAGATTTTAACGCATGATTGGGTTTACTTCCTAATTGACTGATTTGAGCTTTCATTGTGTGTCTGAGGAATACTTCATAGGCACCGGATTACGTATTCCCAGATGAAGAAATCAAATTCAAAATTTGGCTTAATAACCACTGATTAACGTTAACCGACTTCCGAGCAACCCGGACCTTATGTTATTTGAAGAATTGACGTAATTTATGTTCGTAGTGATAATCATTAGAAAGCGATGAAGAGTTGAACCTCTCCTAATCTTACAATTGTTTCGAAGATTGCCATAAGAACAAAACACAGTTTCATGTCGGAGCGTACTGTTAAAACAAAATGTTATTTTTAAAGGAAAACCGAAAAGGTAATTTTGGCGAGCTTTTTCATAACCAGAAAATCTGATAACCATCATTCGGGATATGGTGAACTAGCAGGACTAGTTTAATTTTAACTTTTTTAATATATATATATATATATTATTAGATTAGGTTTATTTGAAATGTTTTGCGTTTCAACATTCCTAAAATACTATTGATGTAATATCACATCCAAAGCATACACAAGACACCATTAAATCTACGATTTAACGTCAAGTTTGAAGTGTTTTGATACTCTGGGTAACAATCACTCAAAAAACGCTGAATGCGTAAATTGGTTTCTTAAGATACTGAATATGTAACAATAGATGAGTGAGTACCAGTAATCGAACCTGGTCCGAGCATTGTATTAGCCAAAAGGAAGCACAGGTTTTCCCATTACCTAATGATATTAACGGTATTTTTAAAATATAGCATCATTGAAAATGATAATTTGATAATTGAAATTATGTCGGGAAATCGTTTTCACTTTTTTTTCAGAATATAAACTTTAAAGAACTTTACCAGTATGTCTCGCGAACTCATCTCTGCAATATACCATGGATATTTTAAAAGTTCAAGTACAGCCCGATATAGAAATTTACGAGACATTTGTAGCAAAGCTTTCCTTTACTTGTCCGACCACTTTCCAGTACTGATAGACTCTGGCTTTTTCTTGAGAACATTATTAATCAGTTAATGTACGATAAATGACAAAGTAATTCAGCCCATATGTCTCCAAATTTTGGAATATTCTAATGACTTGTTTGAAATAGCAATAAATTAATTGTTATTTTGTCATAGGGGCAAAATTTCGTTTCTGAATTCAATGTTTTAGTGATAACAACAAGAATGCATTTTGTTTGATTCACGTAAGCAGTGTGATTGGTTTGTTATTTGTCTGACCAGTGACGTAAGCAGGCTCCTCACAGTGTGATTGGTTTGTTATTTGTCTGATCAGTGACGTAAGCAGGCTCCTCACAGTGTGATTGGTTTGTTATTTGTCTGATCAGTGACGTAAGCAGGCTCCTCACA
>JANVCJ010071893.1:0-12424 GCA_026413505.1 Epizoanthus ramosus
TGTGTGTGTGTGTGGGGGTGTGTGTGTGGGGGGGTGGGTGTATGAGTTAGTGAGTGAAGGAGTGGGTGACGTGGAAGAATACTGGCGGGGAGGGGGTGACGTGGAAGAATACTGGAGGGGAGGGGGTGACGTGGAAGAATACTTGTCCGGGAACGTAAAACGTGAAAGAATGTTGGGGGAGGGGATGACGTGGAAGAAATACTGGCGGGGAGGGGGAGGGGAAGAATACTCGAGATGAAGGGGGAAGACGTTGAAGAACACTGGAGAGGCGAAGATGTTGAAGAATGAGTTTGTGATATTTTTGCTCCGACGTAGGCCTGTAATTTACTTTTTACAAATTCTTTAACGAGTGAAAGGCAAATCGAGTCAATATGACACGAAACAAGGTAAAGCAACTCTTAAAGAGTTTTAACAGAGAGAGCAGAGAGACGAGAATGAGATGTTGAAAAATGAAGGCTAGATAAGAAACGATTTCCTAAACACTTAAGTTCTAACGACAGAATGTTAATGACGAAAAGCGGTGTATATATAATTAATAAACTGAATCTTTCATTTACAACTGTATATATCGGTTTGGACGAATACCAGTTATATCTGTGTGCCACAATCAGTAAGAAATGTCTCGAAAAGTATACACAATCGGACTTGAAGTAATTCTAAATGTTTGAGTTTTCTAAAGTTTCATTTTTTACAACTCAAAACATTTTCAGCTAAAAAGGCACCATCAATTAATAAGACAATTCTAAATCAGTAAACTGAAAGTTGTAGAATATACTCAAATGTTAACTCGACTAATTATTATTTTGCTACTAGTGCCTTAGTTTAAACTGAAACACATTCGTACCTTGTCGCGTCTTCGCTGGTTCCGCACAACGCCTTCAAGGCAGTTCAGGTGGCTTTATAAAGATCCTTCTTCAAATCGCCCACTGGGTTCCAGTTTGCCTGCATGTTAACTTTGTGTTTGGTGTTCAAACGTGTTTGTCACATATTATATTTTTTTGTTTCAGTGATCTATTTAATTCACGCTGTGATTTTTTAAATAACTTGTACCGATTAAGACTTGAGTATTAGAACTGATATATTATTTATATACACCCGTTATTTTTGTCTAATAAAAACCCAGGATAGTTGTGCTTTAAGATAGTGTTCCTTGTAGTTCATAAACACTAAGCGGATATGTCAGATCGATTAAGTCTATAATCTTATTGAATTTACTTTCAATAAACTGACAGAATATTTCTCGGTTACTGGGTGACGCCCAGTGAAGTTTGGGCAAAGTTTATGCGGGTTTCCTTGGAGTATCGTTGGACAATAACCGATAGCCTGGGGCGAGTTACGAAAGCCGCAGTGCCTTGCGCGCCGCACAGTCAAAGAAGAAATGGCACACCGAGATGTGCTGAAAGAGCTCAATAAGAATTGAATTAATTCTCCGGCTGAATAATTAACAGCTTGATTAAACTTCAAGCACTAATAGCTGAAACAGTACGGACAAAGTAGAACTGATTTTCATAAAATTACGGCATAGCAGGTCACGTGTCTTGGGACACAATTCGAAACCGCAAAGTCGAGTTATTTAGTAATTTCAAGAACCAGTCTGTTTCCCCAAGTCCTGGTAGAAAAAGGAAAGCAAGGTGCCAAACAGGACTACACCTTTATACTAAATAAATGTATCCGTGTCGTTCCACAAACTTCTAGGCTTGGTACGCTCCATTATTAGCATTATGTAACCGTTGTATTTTAGCCGACCTATTTTTACAGTCGGCCTCCTATAACAGAACAAGCTAGTCGGCATAAACTTTGACTATCAACATACAAGTCCTAATTAAAATCGACACTATTTTTTAAAACAAGTATACTTGAAGTCATCTATTTTATATGAAAATATCCTTTCTGATGCGATTCGACCAGCCTCAACATATTGCTTTTGTCCTGAATCAGTGAATAAACCCATTTTAAGGTGGCATGCAGTTTATGGCTTTCTTGAACGCGCGGACAACGGTACTAAAGTACTATAAACTAACATGGCGTAAAACCATAAAATCAAACAAACTTGACAGAATGCAACTTAATTATATCAGCTCTTTCTTTCTGACGTTCACAAAGGATTAAAGTTATTTTATCTCGTCAAATTCACATCCCTTGTAATATTTCTCTGACTGGTTGAACGAGTTGCATCCCTAAGGCTAAGCAAACCAAAAACGAGTCCCGCAAAAACAGCTGCATTTTCATTTTCATTGATTATGTACACACTTGGCCGAAAATTTAACCGATTACGCGTCGAATTTTCTCGTGCCGGATTCCTTCGATTTGACGTAGAGAAAAATACCGCTTCAGTTTTGTTGCTAATTACCGGTGTCAAATTTAACTTTTACAAACTGAAATTTTTAAAATTAGAACAGGAAACGCAAAATGTAATACGGCAGGAAACTTTCTTCACGGCAACCCACTAATAGGGGCACCATAACAAACTGGCGTTATGGAAAGTAACAGCTAGTTTGACCAAAAAGACGCAAAAATCTGGTAAGATTCTGTTATTTTGAGGGCCATCCTATTCTGCTATGAAAACGGCTCAGAAATGAAGACTGCAAGGAGTAGTTAGTATTTGATTGGATTTAACTAACTGAAAAAATAAACGTTTCGAAGAATTTTAAAAAATTGGGAAAATATATCGTGTTGAGCTGCCTTAATATGTCAAGTCACCCACGTCGATACTACGCGATCAGCCACGCAAGATAAAACTTTTTATTCTGTTATGACAATTAAAATATTTAACTATGAATCTTCGTAAACAGAGTGATCGTTTAATTTAGATTCAGTTTTTTTGTATTATTGAATACGCGCTTTCTTTAAAAAATGGACAATAAGTCAGTTTTACTATTATTATTTATCGTAGGAGTTTCTTTCAGAAAAAAGTATTACTGACAAAGTCACTGAAATCTACCGTCAATTCAAGCAGCTAATTTCCATGAAAACAGTCCAAAAAGCAAAGCAAAGCAGAACAAGAAACTTGAGCTAAATTGAAGGATGACGCGATTCACAAGATTTCCATCATTTGTGGTGTTGGCCTTTAGTGACTTATTATTTAACCACTTTTAGCCAATTTGAAGATGTTAAATCTAACTGAATACGACATATTTATCACGTTTTTCTTCTCTAAGATTTATAGTTCAGTTTCTAAAATTTACATTCCGAATCACGAAAGTTAAATGTAAATCTTATTCAGTCTTCAAAAACATAAAACGCAACACCAGGCCTTAGGAATAAAAAAGAGTTGATTTGACAAACCTCAACAAGCGCCACTGCACTTATCCAGGGTATCTAGAATCGTCAAATCATTCGTCAAACGGTTCTCTCTTTTCGTTCTTGTTCTAAACCCTCTACAAGGTCACAGCCATCACTTAGTTACGGTCCACTGTTGCAAGTCATCAGATAGGGCGTTATCAGTTTGTGAATCGTATATCATGTATAGTTCTGAGCACGTCAGGCAGTAAAAAATAATTATCACTGGTATCCAGGTATTAAATAAAGACTATTAAAGTAGTCTAATTATTGTATAAACAGTATTGCTATACTATTGATACGTTGATCACTGGACTTTTTCAGTTAGGCTTATTTCAGGAAGAAAACCTCCACGGCAAATGTGTTCTACTCATTCAGAATTCTTTGATACCTTTAATTTTGTTTAAAAATTACAGAAAGCCGCTACAATTCCTGTCCCAATCTATACTTCGTTCTCTTTTTGTTGATATTGTTGGGAAAGCGCTACCAGGAACCCCATTGCCATGCCATCACGAATCGCTCCCGGGCTTGTCTCGGTGCCATGGTGATAACAGTTGCGATGAAAAATGAAAACTGCTCTATTTGTGTGCTGGGTCGGCAACATGTGGTTTCTTGTCTCTATATATTGTTTCGATATTGCTTGGTTCGAGGACAGAAATTAATAACAAATTAAATGGTAAACTATCGAAAAACAACTGTATATAAACAAATTATCACAGAAACTGCCGCTAATTATAAGAATTAAACACATAATAAAATATTTCAATGAGCCATGGCCATCTGTCTTTTGATTTTGTGAGGGATGGGGGACGAAAGAACCGGCTTCAAAGATACATATTACAAAAAAAGACCAAAAGTTATTTGCATGACACAAAGTGATTCTATTATTCTAAAAGAAAACGGAAAACAATGACTCAATGAGAAAAAGCAGCCAACGACTGTACAAATATAAAGAAAACCATTCTTCCACTCCCCTCCCACCATACCAAATTGTCCCTCCCATATGATACATCTGACACTTCACGCTTCTTCGAGTTATGACAAGTACTTGGTGGACTAACATTCCATTTGGATTTTACAGTCCTATTCGCATCCAGCATGCTTTGCGGGAGTAATGTGGCACGAAATGTATTGCACCTAATAAATTCAGCTTTTAAAGCCTTTAAACCCTGTAAATCGCCCGTGCTTCTCCCGGGAGATGTGGGGTTTTAAATCATGACTAGCCTAAGCAGAAAATAACAAAATAAGATAAACACTGATATAAAACGCTTACAATGCATTCTGGTAAGATGCCACATACGTTTGGTTAGAAGAGCCGACAAACACCAGAGCCGCTGTTCAGCGGCCAACAGCATCACACTCGGGAACCAAAACTGGAGCCTTGGAATTCTTCAAAAAGCATGAACAATTTGAAAGTTTAATTAACGTTTGAATACATTATATAGTTGTTGTCTGGTGCTCTATGGAATACGAGCTTTTGTTTATCAATGGCACCAGAGGCTGAAGGAATGAATGTTACCCATCCCATTCCATCCCGTCCCATTCTATACAACTGGTTCTGTCTAACCTTCTAACATTCTCTTCCAACAAATCGTTAATCCCGTCCCAACTCATCCTGTCGCATGCTATTTAGAATATTAGTCTCACCTCGCCCGTCACATCCCATTTCATGCATGCCGTTCTGTCCCATCCTAAAGTCCTATCCCATCTGGTAGCTGGCCACTCAGTCTTTTCCCATCCCGTCGCACGTCGAACGTCGCATCCCATTTCATCCCATTCGTCCCGTACTATCTCCTCCCCTCCCCACCCGTCCCATCTAGTCTCATCACATGCCATCCCGTCCCACCCCATCCCGTTCCTCTCACTCGCGTCTTCTCCACGCCAGTACAGTATATGAGTATATGCTATAGCAATATCTTGTATTTTTCGGCCCGTGGCACTCTGTTAATAACTAATCGTCCATCGTACGAAAGCGAGGCAAAGACCCAGGGGTCGGCACTAGACCACTCAACCGCGTACACACTGTCCTCGTGTTCATCATAAGAAGCGATGACACCATCGCTAATGGGTTCACGTGACCTGAAAGGCGGAGTGTAGATTGTTACGTTCACGTATTTCCCTACAAAACATTTTAGCTTGTCCAGGCCGCGCATTTGTATAGGCTGGGGATGAGGTGAAATGAGTGTGTCAATCTGGCAACTCTGCTCCAGTTAATTAATCCTAATCTTCAACGCGTCATGATAAGAAATGTGAACCTGCCGATCCGCTACATTTCAGTCGATCCGCAGTTATGTTTCTTAAATCCGAACTCCAGACCAAAAAATCGGAATAATCTGCTATATCGGTTGGCCTGCGAATCCGCGGTAATGTTCTTTAAAATCCTAAATCCCATCAAACAGTATAATCAAACGATACCAATAACAATATTTATAAAATTCATTTACATGAACTCTTGTATTAAATATCAAAGTGAGATCACAATAAGTTTTCCCTGCAAAAAATGGTAAACTCGTCTAGAAATAAGCTTGGCCCTGAGCCCCCCCATCATTCTGGGGGGGGGGGGCCCGGGCCCCCCCGGCCCCTCCCCTAGCTACGGGCCTGGTACACCTTCCTATCACTGAAGCCTCCCCCTCCACTCCTCCAGAAGTCCTAAGAAAACAAATAAGCCCCTCCCGGGGCCCCGGGGTTTTGAAATAATCAGTATATTCTTACCCTTTCTCGTGTTTGTCTTCTTCATCTTCTTCGTCATCAAGATGGCCGTAAGGTTCAGACGACAGGGACACAATATTACTGAGTATGAGCCTGCTGTCGCTACTGGACGTGAGCACCAGTTGGTCGTGAAAGTGGTTGTACCGCGCACTCCATACCCTGACACGTGAGAACAAGAACCGTGTTCACTGACACACCCGGCTGTCACTTAGCGTCACCGCCTTCTTTGTGACAAATAGCCAATTGTAATCAAATAAGTTTCTTAATTTGATGAAAATATTCTAATTAGTAGTACAGATTAGGTGATTCTGAGCTAAAGAGCACGATGGCAGAGATAAACGTGGATTAGGAATCACCAAACTTGATCAAAATGTTGATATTTTGGTCATTTCATCGATACGACTTGTTCTAAACTACTGTGATCACTTAATATAATAGTAAAATATTTCTTAAAACGCATCTATCGAAGGCAGATGCAGTACTCTATGACATATTTACAAAATTATATAATCATAGTTAAGTCCCGACGCTTATTTAAAAACTAAAACTAAAATGCTTTCTTAAGTAAGAATGTCTTTAACTTGGACTTAAAAATACTCAGTGCCTCAGATCTCTTGATGTTAAGTGAAACGTCATTCCACAGCTTTGGCGCAAACACACTGAAGCCAGATTCTCTACAAGTTTTACTTGAAATCTTAGGGCCTGCTAACAAGTACATAGGACTGAAGAGATTTTGCGTAATGTAACATTGAACTAACCCGCTCAGATAGGCCGGTACAAGAATGTGACAACGACTAACAAGATGAAACACCCAGTGAAGCTATTTCTGGTCAAATTTACGAACACATGCACAATAAATGTTGCCTTGAGAACTTTCAGTGCAAAAGTTTTCAACCACTAAAAATGAGCTAAGGTTTTGTTTTTGGAAAATTCCAATTTTTAATTGTACAATAACATTATATAACTTATATATAAGTTTGATGGTTCCAGTCCAATTACCACAAACATACATGTAACCTGCACCATGTGCAGGGACAGAGGTCAGTTTTTAAAGACATTTTCCAGGGGCCAAGATTGCAGGACACCCACGAATGGGAATAGGCATGTCTATATCAAACTAATATCAATATCTTATAGGGGCCTGTAAATGTTTGGATGCTTTCAGTGCAAAGATGAAAAGAAAAAAAGCACAGATGAGGCATTACCAGTGTGAATGGTCAGACAGGATCATCAGGGGCTCGCCTGTGTTCCGCGTATCCCAGAACTTGACTTTACAGTCATCACCACAACTGACCATATAGTACTGCTTGTTTGGATTGAAATCCAGGTCCCTCACAGACTGACCGTGAGCACTGTCGATAGTGTACACTTGCCTAGAAAACACAGCATGTTTTAAAATCAAAAGAAAAGAAAGGGAATGGAATAAATTATGCTGTTTGTACATCATTGGAATGAAAGAAATGGCAAAGGACAAAACACGCTTATCAGAATGGCCTGACATTTAATGAGGAGGACAAAGTAAGTGACTTATCTGGTGACCCAACTACAGGAGGTGGGGGGGGAGGGGTGGGGATTGTCAGTCCATAAAACCCAGCACCTCTAAAGCAGATTCCAGTAAATTGTTGTGTGACAAAGCAATGGACAGAAAGATTCAATATTAACATATTCCTCATTAGCCACTGCAACATGTGAACCACTAGCTGTGGCGAGGGTCCAATCTTCCCCTGTCCACCCCCAGGTAAAGGCTTACCTCATTGTTCTCACATCCCAGCCTCAGATAGTTGCATCATTGGCCATAGCAACATGTGACCCACTGTGGTGGGGGTCCAATTCTTCCCCTACCCCCACCCCCAAGTAAAGACCTGGCCTCATTGTTCTCACATCCCAGCCTCAGATAGTAGCATCATTGGTCGTAGCAACATGTGACCCACTGTGGTGGGGGTCCAAATCTTCCCCTACCCCCTCCCCCAGGTAAAGACTTACCTCATTGTTCTCACATCCCAGCCTCGGATAGTTGCATCATTGGCCGTAGCAACATGTGACCCACTGTGGTGGGGGTTCCAACGTCCTGTTGTAAACTTTGGCTGACCTTTGCCCTCAAGGTGGGCCGAATCTACTGACTTTTAAAACAGAACAGGGAAATGATGCATTTATAAGATATGTACTGAGCTGAGAAGTACATACATACATACATACATACATACATGTACTGTCAAGCGGCTGTTAACATCTAACTGCCAACCCAGACGTGTAGGGTTCAGTCCATTAGGCGGTGGTTATGACAGTCAGGAGAACAAATTGAAGTTTCAAGTACGTAATTACATACATACATATTTAATAATCAAGTTTTGTACAAATTATATGTTGTATTAATCCTTCAATTCTGATTGGCCCATTTGTGCCACATGGTCGTTCAGTATCTTGTGACAATTGCGGGAACCATAGATCTGATAAACAATACAATGCACTAAAAAGTTGTACATTGTATAGTTGTACAGTAAGAGACAGGGAAAGGAGTGACTTTATTTCCTCACCAAATTTAGATGCTTTCAGTTTGCTTGCACCTCTGTTCAACACCTGGCAGCATGTTATGAATGAATTTCAGTTTTAGCTGGTTCAATTCTAAAGATGCATATAGTTTTGATGTCTGGTTGTTTTGCTGTAGTACATGTAACTTGCAGTAAACTTGACTTGAATATTAAATATGTTGAAGCAATGTTGCTTGTGTTTTGTTGGGGAATACATGAAC
The DNA here is from genome assembly GCA_026413505.1 of Epizoanthus ramosus. Lineage (NCBI taxonomy): Eukaryota > Metazoa > Cnidaria > Anthozoa > Zoantharia > Epizoanthidae > Epizoanthus > Epizoanthus ramosus. The sequence continues at coordinate 8,738 of JANVCJ010071893.1, forward strand.
TTGCTCAATCTACATGACTTTTGTATAAGCCCCCCCCCAATAATTTTGAGCATCCACTTCAGCAGTTCTCACATACTGTCACCCCAGAAAGTAACTAAGAATGTAAGAGAAGAATGGGAAACAGATTGAGGTTCACTGTACCTGTACAGCGGCAGTGCTAACATTGATGTCCCACAGGTAAAGATGATGGTCAGAGACAGTGAGCACCTGACTCCCATCACCAGACGGGTTCCACAGCACACTACAGAGGAAACACATGTATACAGCATGAGAAAATGCTGACAGGCTTCATCGACCTACTGGCTTGACCAGCAATTCTTTACAATCAAAAGGTGCAACTCTGACTTATTTTATTTAATAATATTAATGTAATATTAAGAATAACAATTTAAAATATTCTATTGCACTCTGTTTATACCAAATTTGCACTCCGTATATATCAAATTGCACTCTGTTTATAACAAATTGCACTCCGTTTATACTAAATTGCACTCCCAGTATATACTGAATTGAACTCTGTTTATACCAAATTGCACTCCACTTATGCCAAATTACACTCTGTTTATACCAAATTGCACTCAGTTTATACCAAATTGCACTCAGTTTATACCAAATTGCACTCCGCTAATGCCAAATTGCACTCTGTATATACCAAATTGTACTCAGTTTATACCAAATTGCACTCAGTTTATACCAAATTGCAGTCCATTTATACCAAATTGCACTCTGTTTATACCAAATTGCGCTCGGTTTCTACCAAATTGAACTCCATATATACCAAATTGCACTCCGCTTATGCCAAATTGCACTCTGTTTATACCAAATTGTACTCTGTTTATACCAAATTGTACTCTGTTTATACCAAACTGCACTCTGTATATATATATCATATTGCACTCCGTTTATACTAAATTGCACTCCATACTAGCTCGTTATCATAAATGAGACCTCACCATCTTAGTGATAGTTAAGAGCATGTATTGCACCTATAACGGGTGTTAATACATCCAACACGGGTGCATCTTCAGTAGGCCCCTTACTTGATAACGGGCTAGATATATTTGTGTCATAGTCAAATCAACATGGACGTACACTTGTATATTCTACTGTGCATATTTACCTCTTCATGTTCTCCTGTCTGTTATCAAGGTTGCAAAGCAGCTGTAATGTCCTAGCAGCATGGCCACCACCAGGGGAGGGTGAATTGAGTGACACGGGGGAGTCAGGTGGGGGAGGTTCTGTCTCATCCACAGGGGGAATTCTCCACAGTGCAGCACGTACCTCAGCTTTGGAGTCGGAAACTGTGCAATAAAATGCAGGGGCTTAATTAATCATGATATGGCTACATGCACATAAGGCATAATTATTTGCAAATATGTTCAATTAATTTCAGAAATTTTTGATTCCAGAAACTTTCAATAAAATGTTACATAAACTAATATAGGAATATAGGTTGTCACAGGTAGAAACATTCCAATGTAAATTATGTCTAAGTATTATTCTAGTGTGTATACACCTATCTCAATGACTTTCTGCTCTTTTGATTCTGGACAATTAAAATTATTTTTTATGAAGTCATCACCATCCTCGGAGAGCCAGGGTCAGACTGTGGGGTGGCTGAAAAATACATGTAGGGCAAAAGAAAGCTTCTGCTCTCGCCTACTTTTTCCCCTGCCTGACGATCTATCCCTTGGTCTCCGCAGATGAGTCATCACCAAAGTACTCTTGACTATTTCAACAATAAACTATTGCTATTTTAGTTTGCATAACACCACTGAAGAGACTGAGGTAACGTCTGTTATGAATTATATTTGTTTTGTTTTGCTTTTGCAGACTAAACTAAATACTTGTGTGGAAAAGAAAAAAAAGAAAGACATACAACTATGAACTATTTTACACAAACAATAAAGGCTTTATTTATCCCCTGTGTCTGTAAAGACCAGAGAGGCTTATCCATTTCCAGGACTTCTGGACGGCCCCTACATGTCAGTACTAGAGAGGGCTGCGCAAGAGATTGGGAGTGGGGTGAAGGAGGGGAGGGCGGCTTATACAGAATACAGAACATTTATTAACAAAAACAATTTGAAATTAGCTTGCTACATTTCTGGAATACGGAATTCTGTACCAGCTATCTCCAGATGGGGATCGGTTGTTTTAGAGCTAACTACATGTACTTACTAGTGATACTTTCCTTTGTTGGAGGGGAGCTAAACAGAGATGGGGTACCTTCTACAAATGTGGTCCAGTCCTAAAGGGGGTGGGTGGCATATTGGCAGGGGGTCTGTCATCAGTCATGGTAACTCACCACTATTGTAACACGTTGCTAGGACATTCTTGTCTGTGGGGCTGCTGTTGATTGACCTACAAACCACATATTACAGTATGTGGAAAATAGAACTCATTCAGTGTCTTCAAAATGAAAATATTTAATAATAATAATAATAATAATAATAATAATTATAATAACTATAATAATGATAATAATAATTAAAAATAATAATGACAATAATCATTGTCATAATTGTTACTTTATTGTCAATCAAAATGTAGCCCTACCAAATCTCCCCCACGGAATGTAGAAACACATTCTTGTTAATAATATTGCTTTCATCATCAAAGTCAATCAGATGGACCTGAAATAAGAACAGAAATTTATGAGATATCTAATCTCCATGGAAACCACTGTACAATACATAAACTGTCAGTGTACTTGTCTATGAATGTGCTCTGTCAGCATGTAAATGATTATACATGATGTACACAACATGGAGTAATGTTACATGTAGACCCCCTGGCATCAAATACTTAAAAGGGCTCTGTCATGGTTACACACACATGCCAGATCTGTGCCATGAACTATTGTGTAAATTCATGTGAGCCATGGGAAATTAGATTTCCTGGTCCTTGTCAGCATACTTGCCCATATGATTTTTGCCCCAGTTCAAAAAGGTTGACTTCATCATTAGGTGTAAAGCAGGAGAGAAACTCTCATACTAGGTAACTGGAGGATTTTTTGGTGCCAAAATGAAAGATTTTATTGGGGTGTCAAAATGTGAAGTAGCTTTGAGTTGATTATTAGTGAACCCAAAGGTGAACCTAGCCTGACGATTATGTTGACTTAGGAAAGAAGAAAACCCTCGAAACATGGCAAACAGACCAAATGGCAGTCTCACAGGGTGGACTACATGTATAAATAGACTTGAATGTATGGATAATGCACACACATACCTACCAACTCTCATGCCAGCCCTATGGTGTGTGTCTCATACTTCAGTGTCTATTCTCATGATCACATACCATACAGCAATAATCTCACACCTCAGGCTTGCCCAAGCTCTTTGCTGCTATTAAACACCCAAATTTCAATTTTATTACGAAATAAACTGATGAAAGATCAATACAATATTGACATTATTTTATACTTTCTGTTTAAAGTAAATGTCACAGCTATCATCCCCACTCCCCCGCAGCTCCGTCGATTTGATCAAGTTTAGACTCAATTTGAAACAGCTCAGAAGCAAGGCTACCAACAACAGGTGTGTTCAGTGTATGGACAAAAATGACAACCTCTAGCCGATGTCTCACACTTCACATTCCATGGCCCACATTCTTGGGGTGTGGACAGACCCAAAACTAACACTGGAAATGCAAATCAACAAAGCTTGCAAGTCCTCATTCTTTTACTTG
>JANVCJ010071904.1:0-12424 GCA_026413505.1 Epizoanthus ramosus
GACGAAAATTTGTGGTTAATTATAAAGACTTTTCAAGAACCAAAACCTCATTGCCAATGTTCACCTTCATCTATATATATATATATATATACATGTGTCAGCATCGTACCAGGTGCAGGTTATTTATGCCAGGTGTAGGTTATGGTCAGACTGGTCACCAGTTGGCCAAGGGTTGCACATGGTTACACAAGTTAGCCACAACTGACCAACTTGTACATGATCAGACAAATTGCCTGCAAGGGGTGTCGAATGGTTTTTGCGAGCATTTGCGAGCATGCGAGCAGCATTATATTTTGCGAGCACGAGCAAGCGAGCACTGGATTACGAAAATTAGCAAATTCGAGCAAGCGAGCACCCTCCAAAATTTTGCGAGCAATTCGAGCAAGGGACAAATTTTTGCGAGCACTCAAAAATTTTGGAGGACCATTCAACACCCCTCCTGCAGGTAGAATGATGCAAGGCCAGGCCATGTTTGTTGAGGTACTTCATGACTTAATTAATTCAGTGACTATTAAATGCTGTGCAGTGGTCAGAAAAGAATGTTATCCACATATTGTATATTCTATAATATAAATTATAAACATTTCCAAGTTATACAATGTTGTAATATTGCATGGTTTTAAAAATTCAATCAAATAAACAAATATCAAATGTTAACTGCATTAGACAGTAGTAATGTTATACTTTTATCTGGAGGATAGCTCTTATCTTGTTATTGAACAACTGGGCCCGCCAGACCAATTTATCGACCTTTTAAAACATACATTACCCTGGGAATCTTGTACATTAGGGTCAACACCAGGCAAAGGTTCTGACGGTTTGGCTATCTATCAGGAAACTATCAGTAATAATTAATTGGGAAATGCTTAGAACTCTTAACATTGAATATATTTGTGACTTTGCTGCCAGTGCTCCCTGTTTGGGGATACCAGCATGATGATAAGGAAACCATCACTTCAAGTCATACAAGAGCTGCAGAAACTTTCAGCAGAAGAGCTGGCTCCACCACGATTTGTGCTTTGTATCCTCATGCAGTAGAATTGCTGCTCAAGACCTCAGCATTATTTAGCTTTCACAATGGCTGATAAATTTGCTTACACCAGAATTTTTAATGTCAGCAGGGAAAACATGAGAAGGGATACATTTCCATAATTATGTAGTTTAATTAGTTAATACATCATAATTTTGTATTTTTATAAGTTTGTATGATTTAGTTTTGAAGGTAATTTAATTATTCATATTGATAAATTATGATACTGTCTTGTAATGTCACATAATTACTGCAACTAGTAAAATTATAATTTAATTAATTATTATAATCTTAATCTTCACTGTTTAATATGGCTTGAAAACCTTTCAGATGATGTAAGTTCTCCTTGTTCATTGAAGACTGATTAAAACACAACTTTTGTCTGGTGTATGTATAATTATAATAATAATAATTTAATATTTATATTGCGCAAAATACATAATATATATATGATCTAATGTGCATAAATATATAATGTTATATATTTAATATAATGGTAATTAAATATTTACTCCTTATTTCCCATAATACCCTAGGTACCAAACCTTACCGTTAACATAAAAAGTTTTACTCTGTAGCAATATCATGTGTTGGCATAATTTTCAGTTCATAGAGAGAAATATTTCAAGTATATGTCCATGTATTTATCCTTGACTTTAGCAACCCTTATTCCAGATGGACCTGAAGGTTGTGGTAAAACACTGTCACTGTCACACATTCTTCATTACTGTGTGTCTACCGGCTGGCTTCTCGTGTTTGTGCCGAGTGGTAACATCTTATAATAATTAGTTTATGGTTACAGTTTATAGCATACAACAACTCAGCGAGCATAGTCATGTTTCTGGTATAGTACACAATGAGGAGCGTGATTGATTGCTTTTGCCACACCAGAGCTCTGGAACAATTTACCTGTTCAACTCAGATCCCTGGACAATCTACCTAGTATACATTCAAAAACAAGCTGAAAACTCACTTCTTAAAAATTGCTTTTAACCTGAATTAATATTAAGCTTGTTTAATTAATTTTCATGGTCTGACAGTGTGTGTTTTTGTAAAGCACCTAGAGCTGATAGGTATATGGGGATTGCGCTATATTAAAATACTTATTATAAATATTATTATTGAAAATGTTTCTGGTATAGTTCACAATGAGAGAGCATGAGAATGTTTCCGGTATGGTGAGATTACGGATAATGGTTTACCACCTGGGTCTGAACACCCTGCAGGCCCTTTTACATACCAAAATTCATTTTCCCTATGGTATTCAATTTCAGACCTGCCCTCCAAATAGGGCCAAGGGTCCATGGGCAAATTATAAAAAAAAAAACACTTTACTTCAAACTGAATTTACTTGAAAACCACACCTCTAAGGGTGACACATGTATAGTTTACCTAAAGTATATCATGCTATAGTCTGTTATGGCCATGACTGGTAACTCCTTGACATACCTGGCCAGCCTTTTCATGTAAAGTAGTTTAAAGAGTCACTTCTTGATGCTTAGTCAATACATCAATTTCCTGCCAAGGGGAGACTGTATGTATCTTAATGGTAATTGATGCATTATTTCATCCTTAAGATATGTTACAGAGATTTGACCTTATACTGATTGAGTAACATGTCTGTGATATGTCTAGTTTTTAGCTGGGTGCACAGTAAGAAAGATATTCAGATGTCCACATACCATCCAGGGAGGTTTGATCAGGCAGAGCCAGCTTCAAGGTGGCTTCAGATGTTCCGAGCAATTAACAACAATTTCTTATCAGAGGTTAGTAACTAATTGCCCTTACATAAGGTTGGTAGTTAATTGCCATTCAGTTAATACATTCTGACCATTCTACTACCTGGAACAGAATACACAGACTGATGTATTCCAAGTATTCCGGAATAGGAATACCGTAGCTCCAAAACAATTAAATGCTGATTCTGATTTATTCTGACAATTCTTATTCCGGAATAGTTCCAAACGAACTCGCCCTTAGTATGTTTCACCAATTTAAATGTGGTGTGTTTAATATTTGACAGATGTGGTACATTTCTTCAGTCAGGTGTAGTACATGTTCAACAAATATGTTGTACGTGTCTCTCTCACATGTGCTACAGTTTTGATAATATATATATATTATAATTATAACAATAAAAATTATATAATTTATACAATGTATATATATTAGATTTTCTGTTTCTTTCATATGTAGTACATTGTTACAGATAACTGGTTATATCATAAATTTCTTCAGATGTTAAACTATGTTTTGACAGATTTTTGAGATATATATTTCGATCAGATGGCCGATATATGGGGTATGTTTTTTCAGATGGGATACATTTCTTCAATTATCATACATTTTGTCAGTTGTTGTATGATTCTTCAGATGTGATAGGTTTCTACATATTTGGAATGTTTTTGGCAAATATTAATTGTACATTAAATAATCTTCAGATGTGGTATGTTTGTGTGTTTCTTGAGATGTACATTTCTTCAGATGTTATTCATTTCATGAGATACAGTTGAGCTACAAATTTAAGTAATTAAGGTTTCTTGTATGTAGTACATTTCTTCAGATGTGATATATATACTTTCAACAGATGTGTTTTGTGTATTCAGATATTTATCAGCATTTATTTATTTAAATTATAACCCATCTGTAGATGAAGACATCCAGTAAATACATGTGGGGCAAAAGAGAAAGCACAGACTCAGGAGAACCGTTGGTGAAAGTAATTGACCAGGTTAGTTGCTGCAAGGAAAGCTGTAAGGCAGTTAAATACTTGATTCTGGTATGAACTCATAGCAGTTCGGATTTGATCAGTGTGATATGTCATATAAGATCTGTACAAACTCAAATCAGTAAGTATATATACAAGAATAACAAGTGATTTAATTATTAAATTAGGAATGCATACATATTTATAACAAAAGGTCTTAGTCTGTTCTGAAATCAGTTTGCAATTACACACTTCAGTCACACACTGATGAACATGCCTCTTTTTTCACCACTCTGACTCAGTATGTTGGTTCTATATATCCCTGGAGTGATTCAAGCCACTCTGAGGTGCATGCTGTTTCAAATTGGTCGCCTAGCTATAAACAAACAAGGAATTTGTATACAGACTGATCTGTGAGTCATACTCGTCAGACTTCTCATGTGACCATCCCCTTATAATATGCTACATAAACCAGCAATGAAACCAATATTAGTAAGAATTGATAGAGCTGCAGATGTGCAAAGTGTCCAACCATCTTGGTTTGTCAGGATTGTCCTGCTTTGTGCCAGAGTACCCTGAGTCCTGATGTAACTTCTGTCGAATTTGAAAATCAAGATATATTGAATATCTTGATTCAAGATCAAACAACAAACATATCATGAGAACACAAGAAAGTGTTTGTATCAGAATTTTCTCAGTTGCAAGAAATTCTATAAATAACCATCATACATTTTCTTTTAAAAGTACATGTAGTAAATCCAATTTCTCGAAGTTCTCATCAATTTATTAACTTGCAAACATATCTTCATGACAAGCAGCCACTTTTGTGGAGAAATTACCTCCAGAGAATGTTGGAAATCATGTTTCAAAGCTTCTAGATTCTATAATTTCCTTTTGGGAGGAGCATACCCTACCAAATTCAACAAAATCCCTACAATGGATTGTCTATAGGGTTCTGTGCTGGGTTCCCAGATACAAATTAATTATTTATTAATTGTAAATATATATATACGTTCTCTATACGTAGATAGAACAAGTGTTTCTAGCATTACGTTGTTGACAGCTAAACATAAACTAAATATGCTGGTAATGCACAGTTTCTTAATAGTCAACTCACCATTTTCTTTTATAGGGACTGAAAAGATCAAATTTTTCAACTGATGCAGTTGGCATTGCATTGAAAGAAATAAAACACCACAAAAGGTAAATACATGTTACATTAATTTGATACAAACTAAGTGCAATGTACAAACTAACGGTGCAAAGTGGATAAAACTAATTGCAATTGGTACAAATTAAGTGCAATTTGGAACAAACTGAGTGCAATTGGGTGTAAACTAAGCGCAACTTGGTACATTAACTAAGCGCAATCTGGCACAAACTAAATGCAATTTGGTACAAACTAAGTGCAATTTGGAACAAACTTATTGCAATTTGGAACAAACTAAGTGTAATTTGGAACAAACTAAGCTCAATTTGGTATAAACTAAGCGCAATTTGAAACAAACTAAGATAATTTGATACAAACTACGTGCAATTTGGTACAAACTAAGTGCAATTTGGTACAAACTAAGTGCAATTTGGTACAAATTAAATGCAATTTGGTACAAACTAAGTGCAATTTGGAACAAACTAAGTGTAATTTGGAACAAACTAAGTGTAATTTGGAAAAAACTAAGCTCAGTTTGGTATAAACTAAGCTCAATTTGGAATAAACTAAGAGCAATTTGATACAAACTAAGTGCAATAGAAACTAAGTGCAACTTGGAACAAACTAAGTGCAATTTGTAACAAAGTAAGTGCAATTTGTAACAAAGTAAGTGCAATTTGCTACAAACTAAGTGTAATTTGGTATAAACTAACTGCAATATTTTGATACAAACTAACCGCAATTTGGTGCAAATTAAGCTCAATTTAGTATAAACTAAGCGCAATTTGGTTCAAACTAAGTGCAATTTCGAACAAACTAAGTGCAATTTGGTATAAACTAAGTGCAAAATGGAAAACTAATTGCAATTGTTACAAATTAAGTGCAATTTGCAACAAAGCGCAGTTTGGTACAAACTAAGTGCAATATTTTGGTGCAAACTAGGCGCAATTTGGTACAATATAAGTGCAATTTGTTGTAAACTAAGCGCAATTTGGTACAAACTAAGCTCAATAGAAACTAAGTGCAACTTGGAACAAACTAAGCGCAATTTAATACAAACCAAGTGCAATTTGGTATAAACTAAGTGCAATATTTTGGTACAAACTAGGTGCAATTTGGTACAATATAAGTGCAATTTGTTGTAAACTAAGCGCAAATTGGTACAAACTAAGCTCAATAGAAACTAAGTGCAACTTGGAGTTCATCTGGAACAAACTAAGCGCAATTTGGTACAAATTAAGTGGAATTTGGAACTAACTAAGTCAAACTTGGAACAAACTAAGTGGAATTTGGAACAAACTAAGCTCAATTCGGTAAGAAAAACTAAGCGCAATTTGGAACAAACTAAGAGCAATTTGGTACAAAACAAGTGCAATTTGGTATAAACTAAGTGCAAAGTGGAAAAGAACTAATTGCAATTGGTACAAATTAAGTGCAATTTGGAACAAAGCGCAGTTTGGTATAAAGTAAGTGCAATTTGGTACAAACTGAGTGCAATATTTTGGTACAAACTAAGCGCAATTTGGCACAAACTAAGTGTTTACAATCTGGAACAAACTAAGCGCAATTTGGTACAAATTAAGTGGAATTTGGAACTAACTAAGTGCAACTTGGAACAAACTAAGTGGAATTTGGAACAAACTGTATGCAATTTGGTACAAACTAAGTGTAATTTGGAACAAACTATATGCAATTTGGTACAAACTAAGTGCAACTTGGAACAAACTAAGTGGAATTTGGAACAAAGCGCAGTTTGGTATAAAGTAAGTACAATATTTTGGTACAAACTAAGTGCAATTTGGAACAAACTGTATGCAATTTGGTACAAACTAAGTGCAATTTGGTACAAACTGTGAGTAATTTAGCACATTTACCAACTTTAAATGTGGCCTGCTAAATCAGTGTTTCAAGACTTGTATTGTTCTCATTATAAATAAATATGTATTATGTTATAGTGTTAGGTCACAAGGTGCCGTATACGGGATTGGTGTGCACCTATTGTCAGTACTGATAAAACAACCCTGTATCTCTTGAGCTGTTTATCCTTCATGAAGTATTATCGTGGTTCAAAGGGTACTAAAGCATAACAGTGATCACAATGTGGTTTGAAGCCACTATTTGTAGTGTACATAGTACGTTTTAGCATTCTTGGGTAGTTTTATGGCATCCGTTTGTTTGACAATAGCCTGGCTTACATTCTCATGTTTATGTGGTCTGCTTACATGTATTTGCTTATGTCTGCATAATTTCTAAAGTGTGTTTTTCTTTACATGTATACCTGCACAAATTAGGCTGAAAGTTCTCTTTGCTGTGGATGAATTCAATGGATTTTTTAGGAAGACGTCATTCAAAGATGCAAAACAGAAATGGGTATGTGAACGGAATATCATTAGTGTTTTTAAAACTGACACTCTTGTAGTATCTAGCTTTTGAATATACATGACTTGTATATACATGCAGGAAATTATTCTCTGTTTGTGGATTGACCAAGATTGACCAGAACTTGTTACACCAAATTATTCTGTGGAGTTTGTGGGTTCATGCAAACAAGGCTGGAGAGAAAAGTTTTCCTAGACTTTTACACTTCGCCAGTCATTGCCCCGCCATCTTGGATTATGGCATCAGTGAGTCATCTGCAGGTGCAGGAACAGGATGGTCAACCTATCAAATCAAACAAGATGGTAAGGGGCCTTGGAACAGCAACTCACTGACATCATAATCCAAGGTGGTGATCTTATGACTGTCAAAGTGCAAGAGTAGGGAAAAGTTAAAACGTTGCTCTTGTTTGTTTGTTTTGTGTACCACAAAACTTCACAATATATAATTCAGTGTAACATGTTCTTTCATTTTACCAGCGAAGTGTTTTGGAATTGCTGGTAGCTGCCCAGAACCCAATATTGTGCATTAACCGAAGACGCCTTACTCATGATACAGCCTGTCGAGCAACCTCACTAGTTTTAAAAATCTTAAAATGTTTTCTTCATCTAGATAAAGCCGGAGGCCCTAAGTCTTGTTCGTCACTTCACAAAGCTGCTTGACCGCACCGCGGGCCTGGTGAGTTATGTACAACAGACTCAAGAAACTTTCAGTTCCATCTCTCCAGAGCAGTGACAAGTGAAGTATGTCACAGCAGAGTTTGGGTGAACTTGGAGTACCGTGTTTCCTCTATTTAGCCCCCTTCTTGTATTAACACCCCACCCCTCAAAGGTCTATTTTATCAAAGTATGCAGGTATGTTACAGACAGCCTTAGTATGTACATGTACAACACGTTTATAGGGTTCCTGTTGATAACAGGTGTAATGTGAATTACACTGAATGGATCTCTCTATTTACACGTTCTTAGTGTAATTGTAATGTTACTTTTCTAGCTTCGTGGCCCAGTTATGATCACAATATCGGTGTATTGCCCTCATTTTTAAACAACCTGAAAGGAGAGGGGGGAGCTATAAAGGAAATACTGTAACTGCAGTGGCCCTGTTCAAAGCGTGACCATTTCATATCATAAGCATTTTCCATTTGATATTCTGTGTGTACCAGGACAGGGGCGTACATGTTGTAGTTTGATTCATGTCATAGATCAGTGTTCTTCTTTTCTAAATACACTCCGGCTGATCGTTAATGGGTCAGTCACAAGACTGTTGATGTTTTCATTATATTTTTTTACCTATCTAAAAGTTTTAGTTTAAAACATTGTGCTGGTTTTATTAGGAGACAAAATACTTCCTGTCAAACTGCTAAGCCTAAGGTAAAATGAATTAATTCAGGATAGTGTTTGAAATATGTTAATATAGCTAGCAAATGTAACTGACACGTGATCTTGAATACCACCTGCTGACATAGTTCTCAAGTGCTCTGCGTTTTACGTCTACCCAACAGAAACATGGCGCCATGGTGTTTGCTCTCTCGCACACAGGCATAGAGCGAAGCCACGTTAAGTCCTGGGAAGTCAACGAGCTGATTGGAGAGGTAACAAAAGTATAATGCCACCCTATCGATGAAAACCCCGAGAGGCAGGCATTGGGCGGGGTTTTACTCAAAACTTTCAAAATAGTAAAAAGTTCCAAAACATTCCACTGTGGTGTTTGATAGTGAAACTGGACGGAGCTGATGGTGATGTCAATTAATTTACACAAGAAAACGAAAACTCTTATTGCACAACTTGCAGTTTGTATACACGTGATTTCGTAAATAAAGTGAGAAAACATTGTGTTAAGTAATACGTCGACATTTTCGAGGCAATTCCGAGGTATTTCCAAGTGAAATGTGCTACGAAACTACCTATCTAGGTACAGTGGACTTTCCAGTCCTATCAGGATTACCGCCCCTATTGGGAGGTAGTAGATCACCACCTCGATTGAACCTGTAGAGTAGGGAGTGATGTGGACCTTAAGCGGCAGTATCACGCCATAGCGATGCGTACACATAATGACCAACACGAGTAACTCTAATATATGCCCGTGTTTCCCAGTACAGTATTTGGTCGGATGGCCTGATTAAGAAGGCGATTGAAGCAGATGGAAATTGGCCCGTAGAACCTGATTAATCAAAGGTTTTCCGTTCCAAAAACCTGAATATTCTGTAGTAATGGAACATAAAACACAATTTTCATAAATTTGAAATTAATTTATTCAGTACAACCGTGAAACTGTCCCTTTAAGCAACCAGGACAGCAACATCAACAAGAATAGCGTAGGGCTGGTAAGGCTTAATTACAGAATACAGTAAATTGCACGTGGGAATGCACCAAGTTGACCACTTGTCCACCGTCCTCTTCAGAAATACAACTTAAAATCACAAGTTCTGGATTTTATAGACAACGTGAAGGTGAAAGTAGAAGTCATTAACTGTTATAAAGTTTTTCTTCAAACTAGGGTCTCTACTCCCGACAGTTCGTACTCCTTCAGACAGGGAGCAATAAAAATGGACGATTGATACATAAACAAAAGAACAACACACGAAGGGAGAATTTCAGCAGTCACTGTCTTATCTGTTGGTACCCTAGCTTCTTCAGTCCCTTTGAATGAGTTACAGGTGTAACACCAGCGTGGAATAAGACATCGCTATTAGAATGCAACTAATTATCTATTACCGACGATGTAGAGAAATAAGAACTGACTTTCCTTTCTAGCCAAAACATTTTCTTTATCAATTAATGTTTGAGTAAATTTTTAATGCAGAGGCACATTTCTGAAACTTGTAACAAATTAAAGTGATGAAGTAATTAATGTGGCACTGATGTCCGACTTCCACGAGTACTTACCAGCACAGATTTTCCCATACACCAGCTGTGTGGAGACGCGGCTGGAACTTCAAAATCTAGGTCCAGGCTAGGTAGTCACGAATCTACTGGACCATGTCGAATAATTGGATTCCACTGAGCATCAATGCAATATCTTGCTAGAACCTTCTGGAATAACGAAAACTAGCCAGTATAAAGAACAAAGAAGGGTTTTGGGGTAGTGATGTCGTTGTATAATTGTATGTTTTAACTTGCAACAGTCGGGGCAGGCAGTGGTAGGACCGTATGAGGCCGTGGAAGTTGGTCCCTACTCACAAGACGAATTCGAGTCTTGTCTGCAGTTCTATCGTGACAGGGGCATTTGGACTAAAGGTATGATGTTGTCATGCCTTAAATTTAATCGGTATCTTGGTATGTATTATTGTTGTTGTTGTTGTTGTTGTTGTTCAGTGTATAGTAACCAAGTGTCTTACATAAACCTACATCTGTATATTACATAAACTTAGACTGCATTCCCACATCGCCTCCATCACTGGAGGAAGATAGTCTTAATTGAAATGTTTTTATGCGTGATGTACGACGTAAACCTCATTTATATATCCATACATGAAGATCTGCTGTGAGTAGGCACTAGTGTTTATTTATCAGAACCAGTTGTTTTGGCCGAGGCTCATTGTTCTTGATTTTTGAGACACCAGTTTCAGCCTAACTTGTTCTTAAGTTGTTCTTATTTTTAAGAACAACAGAACTACAAGATAAGCCCCATCCAACACCTAACCACATAAATCTTTGGCCATCCCCACCTTCTTCGGTTTACTGTCGTTTCGGCTCGTCAAGATGGGTAGGTCATTCGGTAAAAAAAAAATACTGCATATGCAAGCGAAGCTGAAGCCTGTATGTAGCAGTTTCTAAAGTTGTACTTGGTGTATGAAGTTAAAAGCGCTGATTTCAGTTGAAAAATCGAGTTCTCACAAACGATACTTGACAATGATAAAAAAAAATCTGTTGAACATTGGAGTGGGGATGGCCTTAACCGAAATATGAGCCATGTCAACAACACGTTCGCGTTTATGTAATCAGCATTTATTTTGGTCAATAGTGTAGTTTAGAGGGAAAACGACCGTGGTTATGGAATATTTGTTCGTGAATTTCAGCATTTTCTTTTTTAAAACATACATATCCAGTTTATGTTTCTAATAGTCAGCCTAAACTTGTTCTTAAATGTTCTTGTGAAGAAAAGCGTGTAGTGAACATATCAATTCAACAGCGCGTCTAGTCAGTGCTAATTCTTGCATGTCTCTCAATTATTTTCAACACAGATCTCAGTCCTCGTACATTGAAGGAGATTGCTTTCTTGACTGGACGACAGCCCCGACTGGTCAGTGATTTATGCAATCGGCACTGAACCAGTGACGTCACTGGCTGGAATGGTGACGCGGCCGCTTTTGGTTGTCACATGGCTGCCGTTTTATTCGTCAATGTGGCTACTAAATACCTCGATGTTGAGCTACGAAAGGCGTGATCAGTTTATTGCTACCTTACATTGCAAGTGACACTCGCTTCATGCTCTCTGGGGGACATTTGAGATGATGAAATATTTCATGTAGCTGATACGAGCAGTGAACGAGATTATTATGCGCGTGGTATTGATATCAGTGGAGCTCGGAGTATCTTCTCAAAATAAATAATTCATCGAACACATATAAAAATCAATACCGTGATGTGTTTTGATATGTGATAAAAAGTTGCTAGGTAATCTAGGCCGATACGTGATTGTCAACACAGGAGTCGACAAATCACTCAATAGCCCACCTCCGAATTATGCGCCAATACATGGTTTTCATAATGACTGATAGCGTCAACGAATGTACACGGAAGCGAGGCCAGAAGTCTTCGCGGGTGAATTCTACGCTTGTTTTCTGGTTTTCGGCCTACGAAAAAAGCTCTGGGTATGCCGTCTACGGATAGAACAACAGATCTTTCGTTTGGAGAAGCCTTCACTCAGCATTCGACCGTCTTCTTGTTCGATGCAAGGATTCGTGGCCTCGTTTTCATGCAGCTAGTTCGTGTCGTCCGCCATTGCGAAAGCCGTGTATTCCCATGCACGCACATTAACTCAACTTCAAATGGAAGCCTGGTGCCAAGTTTTTGTACATTTGAAAATGGCCTTTTGAAACCAGCGTTCAAAAATTAAAATTAATTAGTATGACGAGGTTATATCAATACACCATTTTTCTAATGCAAAATTTAGCTAGATCCAGTCCTTCGTGGGGGCAAAAAGTCATTACTCGGTCACA
>JANVCJ010071915.1:0-12421 GCA_026413505.1 Epizoanthus ramosus
TTCCATTTTTGGTAATATTTATCTAAAGCTTCTCTCCTTTGTGCAATATCGTGTTCAGTTTTTGATATACGTATAATACAACAAGTATATATTATATATTATATAACAAGTTTATAAGCTGTACTGGCAAACTTCAGGCAAGGCTGATGACGTATAAACTCCGATTCTAATTTTAGATTATCACGTGTTCGCCAACGCAGTTAAAATGCAAAGCAAAGCATTACATTGCAAAAATCGAATAGCATTACATTGCAAAAATCGAATTTTTTTGACTGACTGGAATTACTCATTTTCTATTTAAATTGATCTGGCAGTTATAAAACAGATCTGCAATAGTATTATTACGAGCATTGTAATTGTTTTCGCCCGAATCGAAGTTAGTATCGAGAGCAACGTCATTTCACATTTGCATAGGCTGTAGAGTAGACAGTTGGGTTTAGTTGCAAATGCAATCATGCCATCAAATACCATTTTCCCTCCGATATCGCAAAGTGGACTGTTTTAAATTTTTTACCTTTTCACACCATGGCCTATGGGCATATGTTCTATGATATATTTGGTATTATTTTTTTACTGGAATTTTTATTTCGCAATGTAAGCTATTTTAAAATATACATATTGCAGGTCAAAGGTCTATCGGATGACCCCGGCCAAACCGTCTAAAACAGTGCTACTTCAAGGCGGTATCAAGGGGTATCAATTCCATAGATGCAAAACAAAGACAATACAATTATATATAACTCAAATGTACTATAAATGAACCCGTTCTCCAATTTGTGGGAAGTTGATATTTATTTGTGTAAAACTCCAAGAACCATTTTCTGAGGTTAGTGAGGTTTGAACTGTTAAGCACAGTATTTCAGTCTTTTACTGATAATTTCCAGCAACTCACACTTCTAGCTCGGACTCTGTACGAAGCTGTTTTTAAAAATGGGTACCTGGTGCTGCCAAATTGCTTATTTGTTGGGGGAGAAACCCAGGGGAAAACCGAAGCCGTTGTGATGGACCAGACATTCCATCCAGCAGAGTAGGGGAGAAGTGCTACTGTAACGGATTACTTGCTGGATTCTGACTAGCGTTCAAACCAACCTTATATGTTGTTTTGCGTGACGCGACGCGGAAAACATACAAACCTGGGAAAGGTTTTAGATTTGCATATGCATATAAAGTAGATTTGGCCTGAAATCCGTACCGCGCGCGTTCAACAGACAACAAAGAAGGTATATTCAACACCGTCAGTGAACACCTGAACAAGAAACTGAAAAACAGTTGGGCATTCTATTTGTGATGGATTAACTGTCAAAATTCTTTAGTGAAAATTGAACCGATTCGATCAACCATATCTCGCTTTTTAAAAAAGCGCAATTTGTATTATTGCACATAACCTTAACCGCTGACGTCATCAAATCTGACAGCGTTTCAGACGTCGAAGACAGATGATCTTGCCACTTGCTAATTTCCATTTGTGTTTCAACCAAGACGATAACCGACTGCGCGAGGACACGTTTTATATTGTTTTAATTGAATCTTATATTTTAACCAAATCTCGATTGAGTATAAGTTGAGCTAAAGTGAGTTTCTAACAAACTGCTGTTACGTAATAATACGTGATGGTAATCAAATTGTGTAATTGACCATGAAACGTGCAGATGACGTAACTGCCGCGTAACTGAAGCAATTTTCACAGGGCTTCTGTTAGAAGAACCATTCCGTTTTAAAATCGTTGTCAGTTTTCTTCTATGAGGGGAAAATAAATTATTGCAAATGTGGTTTATGCTCACTATTTTTGCGCCTCGCGATAAGTACCCGTTTTTATTTCAGTTTAAAAATAGGTGACAAAAATTTATATTATGATATCATTTGGTAATAGTCTAATACGTGTTGCCGGGACTTTTCTGTCGCAATTCGCACACATTTCAGATCAAAGGTTATACTTATAGCTTGACGTAACAGCAACAAGTATTGACCGAATGACCCCCTACAACACATCTTAAACAGCGCTGCTTCAAAGTTGATTCCACGCATGCAAAGAAACAAATTACAAAAGTATAGCATCACGCTCTGGCAGTCTCACCCAGACTGGCCAGAGACTCCAAGTCCGGCTCTAGCTGGCTGGACTGACTCCAGCACTTGGACTCGATCTCCAGCTCTCCAGACACACAAACAAAACGATTCAATCTTCCTGTGAATCTTCTACTTCCAACCAATTTGTGCTATAGTTTTGTTTGAAATTTGGGACAAGTTTAGGTTAATACATGTACACGTACTTCATATTTTTCAAATGTTGTTAAAACATGGTTTAAGCCCCATTTACACTAGTCACTAGGCATATTTTTTGACACGGCACGAATAAAAGTGGTGCAGGTGCCAATTTTACCCGTGCTCGCTCGGACTACCTAAATAGATAGTCCGATCACGGGTTAAATTGGTACGGGTACCACTTTTATCCCTGTCGTGCCAAAAACTATGGTCTATGCCTAGTGTAAATGGGGCTTTATACTTATAGTAAATCAGATAGTATTAAAGGAACTAAGAATATATGACGAGCCGCCTCAAACAAAACAGATTTTTAAAATCAGTTTTGTTTGCAGGGAAATCATGCCCCTGCGATACTCGCAAGATATATAAAGTGGAGTCATGGGAAACTGTCCAAGAAACTTGCCACTGTACATGTCTCCGATAGACCACCACACGCTGCATAAAAGCGAGAGACTTCCGAATTCATATATAACCAAGTAGTATTTTGCAGTAAACCCAATTTGCTTTATTTTGAGACATTGCTCCTTTTCTATTATTTTTAGATCAAGATTTGATGGAAGTAACGCGATTCTTTTTAATAAGGGCTCTTTCAAGCCCTTCAAAGCTCCAGCTATCGCGCGCATAACGTGCACTGCTCCAATTATCCAATACTGCACTATCATCAACTCTCGTTACGCGCTCATCAAATTGGAAATGAGTGCTTTTTGCTGGTTTGATTGTTACACTTCTTGTACATCTCAGGTTGCATCCTTCTCATTCAACACTCGCCGTCCAGCTGCGCTAGCGTCCATTTCTATACCCCTGTACTCTGTAGCTGTCTATGTCACTATCACTTTATCAGGTCGATAGGCCAACGGATGACACTGATCGAAACCCGAGCAATTGTAATAATATACATTTTTTTCAAGAGTTATTAAAGTAAAGGAAAATTGGGTATTGAAGTAAGAAACTTGTAATAATTCAGAATTAAGCTGAAAAGAATGATTAAAATGCCACTGATTCGCTGCAAACGTTCATGTGATTGTTGAATGTCAAGCGTAAATAATCTATGGTACGTACGTGCAGCTGACGTCATTAACGGCTCGTTAGACCCAAACGTTGTGCCACAATCGCCTTTGGTGCTACTTAGATAAGTCAGAAGAATTAATGGTATTCCTCAAACGTCAAACACAGATCAAAATTTGTGATTTATACTGATTGAATTTTCGAAAGTATTGCAAACACGTATTCTTCTTGCGTATATGCATCGAGCTGTGACGCTAATAACAGATAAATAAGCTGAGACTGTATGACACCTCGAGCGTTTGTCCTTGACTGATCATGTACTGATGTAGCTATTAAATTTGCAAATTTCCAACAAGATGTAACTGACGTGACTTAATGTGACACCTTTACCACAAAAGAATCTATCTTAACTTTTCCTGACAGAATATTACAACCTATTGTCGTCTTTGTCCAAATCGGTTATTGATATCAAAACAGATTTTCATATTGAAATACTTTCTCCTGTTTGAAGTGAGTTGAAAGTCGTGGAAAGGAACAAGGATTGCAAGCCGAAGCGAGTCTTTCAGTTTAGAGTGATGCCGTCACAAAGAATGATGCTGTCAGTAATGTTTCGAACTCGGCCGATATGACTACTGAAATTAGCATAAAGAAAATCCCACCTGCAAATCGGCGTACCAGTAAGAATATACTTTAAAAGCTAAAAACATTCTAAAAAGTAAAACAAAAATATAAAATACATCCATGTTGGAACAGTTGCAATTCAAAGATTTTGGATCTCCCCCGTGGACATTTACGGTTTAGTAAACGGTTTGAAACTAAAACCCTTTGTCGCTGTGTTGTATTTATTTTAGTCCATTGTATATACTTGGCTGAATAAAATTGAACTTGAAGTTGAATTGAACTTGCCGTTCTTTAGTTTCCTCACCTGGTGGTACACTGTTAGTCTAAAAGCATGTTGCCTGGTGGTACACTGTCAGTGTACCTGGTGGTACCTGGTGGTACACTGTCAGTCTAAAAGCATGTTGCCATTTAAAGCAACTCTCGACGACATAGACAGCAAAAGTTTAGTCTTCAGGTTTTGCTTGATAAACAAAGTTTATATACTAATATAGCATAGAATCAAAGTCTTTGAGTCCGAGAGCTAGCTTGAGAACGATCAACGAACACAACCCCTCTCTCCCTCCCCTCCCCTCCAAATCCAATTCATGCGCTTGATATTTGTTTCCGGTGAATTACATCCACAGTATTGTAAAATAGTAAATGTTGAATCGTCTTTGAAGCGCTGGATCGCCGGATCCGCTATCTCAAGCAATACTTGACCAATAATTGTACAATGTGTTTGAGTAGCAATTCAACTTCAATCCCGGATCGACGCCCTCGCAAGTAACCGACCGTGCGTGAACGCACGTCCAGTTTGTACAATCAAACCACCAGAGAATAACTGCAACGTTTCCCTTTCCATGCCGCTATTTTAGATATAAAGGGAATTTCAAGAATGAACTTTGAGCTTATACAACAGGAAACTAAACGGGAAAGTAAGACGCACACTTGAAAGCTAGTAAATGTATTTCAAGGAGTCCCCCTTCCGCTCGACGTGGCCGTGGAGGTTTGGCGGACATGACGACAGATGGCGGACGCGTGGCAGCGGAATCAGTCAGCCATTGCGCAAGTGCCATCATGTTAGTATTACCTATAAAAGGCTTGTCGGAAGAAAGTCAGGCATTTTTGAGAAAATGATTCAAACTTATCGGCTCTTAATAAAAAGTGGAAAGTGGAACGCCTCCAAAAATAAGCGGATCGCTACCGATAGAAGTCTAATAAAGTCAAAGTAAAACGGCTCGGATTATTGTTTCTACCATGCATTGATCGTGTATAACTATAAAACGATAGCTGCTCTATTCTCACTGACTTTAACATATGTACAAAGCGACACTGCAAAGTCGCCAATTTTTTGGAGGTACACAAAATCAGTTTGGAAGAGAGGCGAGAACTTACTCACCAATTTTCCGTCGTAGCTCTGGTGCTCCTCAAACGAGCTGGAGATACAAAGTAAAGCTTGATATCCGCTTTCTATTTTATACCCCCCAAATAATTCCTCCCACACATCACACACCCTTAATTAAATTGTTCTGCTCTCAAACAGTACGTGCTCAGACACTAAGTCTAGAAGTTGTGCAATCCTTTGACAATGTGTATAGGAATGTTAGCGAAAAGAGAAATTAATATAAACTTTAAAAGCAGCTTTCAGCAAAGTAGCACAAGTGACGTCATCCATGACGAGCGACAGCTTCGCTTGCGTCCGAGTGCAAGCAGTACCGTGTTTTCTTATCTTTTCCATCAATTCAGAGACATCGATCAGGTGTCATATTTGTTCAACGAAGATATGTACGCTTTCCGATTGGTCAACGCCAGGATATGATCACCATACAGCTGGTTATTTCAGTGTACTGGATTATATGGTTTTAAAAACGTTGTAAAAGTTTTTAGCAACTTTATGCGTGTTAACTAACAGAGACTGGAAAACTCTTAGATTATAAACCTTTGTATATTTGTGTCGGTAAGGCCATTTCCTGATACTGATAGTAAAATTATCTACAGTTGTGCGGGAGAGCAGGAGTCACTGAGGTACATTATTGTGATTTGCCGTAACTTGCCGTAGTTTCCTAAGCCATTTCCGGTATACGGAAACCCTCTGCCCACTCAAATTGACAATTATAAAGTCTACATAGTACATTTGCATACAAACTAGTGCCTGGTAGAAACAGAAACTTTGGTGACAAGCCAGGAAAACTGAAAATTGGTGTTTGTTATTTAGTACCGAAGAGTTATATAAACCCAGATACAATGAGACGTTTCAGTGTCAGTTGCAAGTGCTGTAGCATTTTTAAAAAGAAATGCCAATATATTTTGCACAAGGATAATTTCGTTTTGCAATACCCACGTGTGCTAGGTCAAAGGGCTCGTCTTATGAGACCAACGTGGAGACATTTTTGATAAACTTCATGCTGATTTCTATCAGTACCTCATAATATAACTGGACATAGTTCTATTTCCGAAGGTTTATCTTTCGTTTTTATAATTATTGTTTTACGCCAACACAATTTTTAATTGAGTTAGGAAGGGAAAACAGGAAAGCAGTGTATGCTTAGTAGTTAGAGAATGGCAGTAGCATGACGTCTTAAAAGAAGTATGAATTTGCACATTTTTGATATAAATAGAGAAGCCGCTCTGGCATGTGGCTGTGACCCCACTGAGTCCCACATGACGTACAAATGCTCGTTATATTCGCTAGAAATACAATACACAACGGTGTACTGTACATGTATTGAACAACAAGAGGCAAATATTCCAAATCAACGCTAACCAATGTAAAATATTTGAAATTATATTTTAAAGAACCACTTTAACAAACCCAGGGACAAAATTGGCCACAGATATCTAACAATTAGTAACATGAGTAATTAAATCTCAATTTATCACTTTATATCGACACGTTTAATACTGATATAAACTGGCCAACGCTCGTGTTAACATAATAATAGTGTAACACCAAATTATTTGCCATTGTAGTTGATATTTATACACGTACAATAGTGTTACTGTTAGGCTGAAATGTTTGTATACGAGTGTTTACTTGTTGTTTACGATGACACACAGTTTCCTTGGACTTAGTTCCTAGCTGTTCTTTCAGTGCTTATAGGAGAGAAAAACTTTCTAGATACTATATATTTAGGCCGAAAATAAAATCTGCCAGTTATCCTTGTTTTCGACAAAAATTCCGTGACCGGAGACGACAATATCGACACATCTCTATTCAAAAACTGATGACGTCACAAACATTCGTCACACATCAACACTGCTGTGTCATGCTCGACCGGAAATATCACCGGAAACGAAAGGAAGTGACGTATTAGCTGGAAATACCGTGGAATATCTCAGCAGTACAGCATGACTCGGCAAGTTCTACTTATAAGCTATAGTACTATAGTCTATACTATATACACTCGCCTCCTCTGTGCAAAAGTAAGGCCAGTTAGGACCCGCGTTTTCGGGACAGCGAGTCGATCGCGCGTAAGTTTGTGCAACAGTTACTTTCGGATAACTTTCTTGGGAGGATTTTTCGTAAATCCAGTGCAGGCTAACTGACCACTGTGCTAAGTGTTCCCTGTGTTTCCTCCTCCCGGTCCCCCTAAGGTAGGGGTAGCTTCCAGGCTTTCCTCCAAAATGAAATTACAACCGGCGTTCTGTCCCCGTCACTCGTTACGACGTTAGTACAGTATTGGTACTAATAAGTAAAGTCGCTGGATACAGACTGACCATGGGAAATTTAGAAATCAAATTTTGCGTTGATATTTTGAGAGTCAAAATGTAAAAGCGAAAATGTTTTTTTAACTTATTCTTCTTTCACTGTTTTAGCTGTCCATACGTTATGGACAATTTTTAATGACATCTTTACTAAACAAATAAGTTTGACATTAGTTTCTAAATAATCCAAATTTAAATTAATTTCCAGTGGGCAGTGGGAAACAGTGGAAAGAAAGGGATATTTCATTATTTGTGACACTTTCACTTGTGACTTGATGTAACAATATTCGTACTAATACAGAATAATGGGAAATACTGAAAAATGAACAGAAATGACTGGAAATCAATTTGTGTGCGAAGGAGGCTAGCAATAACTGACATCAGTTTAACAGTACTACGCACCAACAAACAAACTCACCGCCTTACCTCTTCCAGCTTTGCTCACCAAGCGCATATGTACGAAATTTTGAATGAGTGTTTAGATAACAGTAATTATATAAATATATATCACCTAACATCGAGGGTTGTGAGAAAATAGAAAATGACGTAATGCACTGGAGTTAACCGGTTTGTTAACATAATTGTCATCATAATTAACGTGATTGCATCAGCACATCCAGCACTTGAAATACCTGAAATACCTGAAATATTTAAATGCAGGTGCTCTCTCTCTATATATATATATCTGTGGAGGCCATCGAATAATCAAATAATTTTGCTATTTTTCCCTCAAGCAGTGTTTTACAATCATCATGGTTCTAATTATCAGAGTGTGATGTGGGAACTAATCGTGGGGCAGTAGACCGCTCGTGTTTTTTGCTCGTGAAAATGGCGCGACCAATTCTACCGCGTTACGATCGTTTAATGATCACACGATTGATCGGGTGCATTTTAACATGGAACTGAACGGCTTACAAAACTGAATTCGGAATGCTTTGAACTAAAGTCTGACTGTTTTTCTGTTAATCGGCAAAGTTGAAGTAATTTAAGGTTGTTTTCCATATAGATGTAATTTGTAATTGTCGCAAACATACGCAAGCACTTGGAACTAATACTTTCACGTTCGTTTGCGATGTGCCGTCAACTGCTCGTCGTGGCTACCGGAACACAAATACCGTTCGCAAACAGTTTGCATTCGATTACAAAAAACTGCGTTTATTTACGACGTGTTTACGTGTATACGGTAAACAAGCTTTAGAATACTAATGGAGCCGTTAAGGGATGGCCCAATTTTTGTACACCGCCAAATTTAACCAAAATCGTGATTTGGGATGGTCAAATCAAAACGTTTTGTCTTCTAGTCGCTCCATTTCAGCTGAACATGCTAAAATTGAAATTTCTAGTACGATATTCTTTCGGCCGCTAAGCTGAGAGTATGTAGCGTGTTCCTTTATTTGCCTGTGCAAATATTCTCCAGGTCATCAGGTTGATGCTTAGTTGCGTTTTAGGTTTAGGATACTCGATCACTAGTTCAGTAAACATGTCCAAGACATCCTGCTGCTGCCGTGTCCAATTCAATCTTGGCGGCAGCATTTTGACCACTCGATGATGAAAACGTAAATCAGTTAAATTAACA
Source organism: Epizoanthus ramosus (assembly GCA_026413505.1). Lineage (NCBI taxonomy): Eukaryota > Metazoa > Cnidaria > Anthozoa > Zoantharia > Epizoanthidae > Epizoanthus > Epizoanthus ramosus. The sequence goes on from JANVCJ010071915.1 coordinate 9,146, forward strand.
ATAGTTTTCAACCAATCAGAAAGCGAGAATATCACGTGACATGATCTGTTTCTAATCTAGTCAAGACGAAAGGGAGCGAATAGACTTCTAGCTAATTCAAAGGAAGGTAAATCGTACAAAAATATGTTAGTATCCATCACTACGAATTATCAAACACGGAAATGGCGAAAATACACAACAAGAAACGGAGCTTAACTGGTTTTTGTTGATCCGCCGATACTTACTCGTCCGTTGTTTTCCAGTGGAGAATTACTCTGAAAAGGTTCCCCGACTGCCAATCTGCATTCTAATGATAAGGGTGTCCGGATTCTATCCTTTTCTAGGCCTACTCAAAACAAACTGTCAATCATTTAAGGAAATACTTCAATAGCATTGACACCGATATATACATGTAGTTTGACATGCATTGTAGCTTCATTCGAGCCCTCTGCATCTGATAGATACTTATAAATTATTATAGCAGATATTTAGAAATTAACTATTTTTTTATATATTGAAAGAAGGAGCGATCATTCAGCTACAGTTCAACTTCAAACTCGTCATATAAGCAATTGACACTTACCTCGACAGCTTCAAGCCGTAAATTTTAAAAGAAACGATTAAGCTGCATGAATTCAATCAGCAGGATCCGGCTAAGTTTCGTAACCACTACAAAGTATAAAGATTCGTTCAGATTGAAAGACTCGAATCCAACCTTCAAACCGCGTTTCTAGGCTTGTAAATGAAGGATAAGTAAGTTGAGTGGTTACTTGTAGTTCTAACCGAGAGTGAAGTCATGATCGAAACGTGCTAAAATTGTTGTCAGCATTCCTGTAGACACAATGTTACTTCCTTGTTTATGTTGTGATGAGTGAGAACGTGTGGGTGCTCATGCGTTTTAGAAAACTTTTATAACAAAAAGGCCGCCAAAGCTGCTGAACTCAAAGCAAGGAAACTTATCAAATAAAAGGCCAAATTTGGGTTATCTGCTTTATGTTTGGCCAGGGTGTAGCATCTACTAAGCAATAACTGAGATGATAAGGTACTGAAAGCAGAGATGATAAGAGTTAGCTTTGGTCACGTATGATTTGCAAAAAACGTTGTCAGCATTCCTGTATACGTGCTGGCGCTCATGTGTTAATTTATAACTCCGCCAGATCGGCCAAACTGGAAGCAATTACAAGCGGTAACTTATCAAATAAACAGCCAAAATTTGGGATATTTACAAGGTATACTGCAAGTAGAGATGATAGAATATAATATAATGCTATTTTAGCTTATGAACTCGAAATATGCCAAAAAACGTTGTCAGCATGTTACTTCCATGTTTTGGTTATGATGAGTGAAAACGTGCGGGCGCGCATGTAGTAAAACGTTATAACACCACCAGAGAAAAAAGCCGTTTATAACACCGTGTGGCTATTTTTAGAAAATCAGTCATACCAAATAGAGCAAAAATAGAGGACAATTATAATAAATTGTCCTAATTAACCTCCGGTGATTTGGCATTCATATTCTCCTTGTTGTTGTTGTTGTTGTTGACGTTGATATTGACCGATTGACAATGGCAATTCAAGGCCAAAGACAAGGTAATAATGATGATAATAACTGACTAATAATGATAATAATAATAGTAATGAATAATAATAATAATAATAATAATAATAATAATAATAATGATGCTGATGATGATGAGGAGGAGGAGGAAGAGGAAGAGGAGGATGGTGAAGATGATGATGATGCTATGATGATATGATGCTATGATGATATGATGATGCTCCGGTAATACTCCAAGTTAGATACTCGCGCGAGAGAGTCTCGGAGCACTCCCGGTCCGGATCACTTGGGTCATCTAACCGTAAACCGGTGTGAAAAATACGCATTATTTCGGTGCACTCGGGTAGTACTCGCGAAAGGTAACCCGGCCCAGTAGTACTCCCGACTCGCTCGACTGTGAAAGAATCACGCAAGTGAGAACGCATGCGCTAACCTAGATCTTAGAAGTGGCCAGTAAGTAGAGTGAATCTAGGACAAATGAATCACACAACTTGTGAAAATGATCCAGGAATTAATATTCTAAAATAACTTTTGCTAGTGTTAATTGGATTTAAGAGTCTTAGTTTCAACCGTATTTGAGTTGTATGGGGATGAAAGGTGCGCATGATGGAGGGCTTTAGGTGGCCTCCAACACTGACGAGTTCCATCTCATCCAAGTCTCGGGTTCATTTCCACAGGTGTACCAATTGCCACTACATGTATGGGTTGCCAAAACGTTTGAACAAAGATACGTTACTGCAGTAGAGAGCTTTTAAAACTTTGAACGATTCAAACACTTAATATGTAACAAGGGAAATTTCCCTAACTAACAAATATTTGGCATCTGGACTTCTACTAAAACAGTGTAGAAAAAAACTTCTGTTACTTAGCAAAATATGTTCAGTTCTTTGTATAATCAATATCTCTTGAGTTGTTTTATTTGTCAATTTTCATTGTTTACTATAAGTTATTGTTTGCACACTTGCGTTGAGAAGTTATTCTACAGTTTATTTAAATTAATCTTTTGTTGTGAGTTTAGTATATAAACGAATGATTGTAAAGATAACTAGAACACACAACAACTACTACACTGCGTTGAACTTGTAAGCGACTTGAAAACAGTAAAGAGAGAGAAACTCTAGTCACTGGTGTTCCGTATGGCGCGCCAAGCGAGTCCGCTCTACCGAGCTATATTCCCCACGCAAGTCCACAAAAAACCATGTGACACTTACTTGTCCTGTCACTCCAATTTTAGCCTTTCCACAGCATGCACTATTGTACTGCTGCAAGACTTGTCTCAAGATCAAAGCGGCTTTCTGAACACTTAAGACACATAACACCTATACTGAAAGAACTACGCTGGTTCCCTGTTCTTCAACGCATCACTTTTAAGATCGTACTTCTCACCTACAAATGTCTACATGACCTTGCTCCACTTTATCTGTCTGACCTGCTCAAGTTCTACCGTCCCAATCGTTCACTGAGATCTTCGGCAAAAGGTCTTCTCTGTACACCAAGATCAAGAACTGCTACTTTCGGTGACAGGGCCTTTTCTGTATCTGCACCAATTCTTTGAAACAACTTGCCCGACAACATAGGAAATGCCCAATCTTTTGCTGTTTTTAAAACTAGACTCAAAACTCATCAGGCATTTTAAAGGACAATTTTCATAGACATTTTTTTTATCGGCTTTTAATGTTTTTTAAATATTGTCAACTGAAAGCATCGAGACCACGGTATGATGCGTTTATAAGAACTTTA
>JANVCJ010071937.1:0-12415 GCA_026413505.1 Epizoanthus ramosus
TGTGTTGTGTTGTGTTGTGTTGTGTTGTGTTGTGTTGTGTTGTGTTGTGTTGTGTTGTGTTGTGTTGTGTGTTGTGTTGTGTGTGTGTGTGTGTGTGTGTGTGTGTGTGCATGTATGTCTGTCTGTCTGTATGGCAATGTTTGTGCTCCTCCCCTGAGTGTATATACCTTGCAACTGATGTGTTCCATTTCACTGGCATTTGTATGTTAAATTGAAACTCATATCAACGTTAACACGAAAAGCCAACTACTCTCTCAGATCAAATACATGTTTCACGATTTAAGTAACAGTTTCATAATACTTCCACACAAATCAACACAGAGCAAATTTTCGAAGCAATTACCAAAGTAACATAAGATCTATTGGTGAGTATTGGTCTCTATTGTCAAGCAAACTATACACATTAATGCATATTAAATATAAGCGATTATACACGGCATAAAATAATGGTAATACACGGCATAAAATAATGGTAATAATTACTAATACAAGTTTTGTACTGAGACAGAAAGTAACAGAACATTCGAACACTACCTTAGTCCTTATTCCTCACATCCCACAAAGTTTTTCCGAGAAGAGTACAGTTTAAGGAGTGATGAGAGAAGTTGCTGAATGAACTGAGGACACAAAGATTAAAATCCACAGTGGATAGTTGTCTTAGACTTGGGAGGGGTAACTTTGCTTTAATTAGCAATGAGCTAAGTCACGTTTTAGCAGAGGAATTACCGCACATACTTTGTTCACACACAAATCCCCCAAACACTTCATCATACAAGTATGCAAGGCCGCTTGTGGGTTCGACTTCTTCCTAGCGAACTTGCCGCAGATAGGATATGAGCGGCACGATGGTAGAAAGGCAGAGTTTCTCTTGCAGGCTCGAAAAATTTCACTTTGAGACTTACTTCTTTCAGTAATTCAGATGATGTCATCAGCTTGTTAAGGAATGGCACAGGCAGTGATAAAAGAGGGCTCAGACAGGATAACCCAAATACGAAATGTCTTGGTTTAGGGGCAATATCTTCTTTTAAAAAAATCAGTCTGGTTTCACTTTCAGCAATTCTTCAATTTCATTTCTCAGTGCAAGCACAAAAGAAGAACTGTGACGACAATGGTGTTACAGGATTTATCAGTAATGAAAACATTTTCAGGAAAGACATCATAACACCGGATGAGATGAAAAGAATGGCGTCCATTTTCAGGAAGAGTCGTCTTCGATACGAGAATAGTGAAGACAACCGGAAAACGTGATATGCAATCTGTTGTCCGGTGCAAGCCATTTGCAAATTCCTCTACACAAAAGTATGTCGTGGTGACAATGTAAGTAATCCAAAACGCGTGGCAACGACAATCATGAAAAAGCATTGCAAGTGAATATTTACTCAACAAAACTGGTAAAGGAAATTTGCTTTTGAATAAGTGTGAAATTTCGGTCTCATTATCAAAACAAGTATTTGCTCGCGCGCTTGTATCTTCCTGCGATCAGTTAAAGAATAAATTGGCGGATTGGGATTAAACACTCGATTTCCATTCATATTTTCATAAAAACTGATTTGTTTTCCAGGTAGTAGGTAGATCTGTTTAAAAAGAAGACATTGGGTGATATTTGACGTAAAGAGAGTTGTGTTGATGAATAAAGGATATTATGATATAAAAACCTTTTACTGAAATACTTACACAGAATTATAAAACAACACCATTCCAAAACAATAGGTAAAGACTAAATGGAAAACTCCTTGCTTCTTTAACGAAAATTTATATTCTCTTTTTTTCCTTGCGTTTCTTCTGGTAAAATATTCACCCATTTCCTCTGTGGCTGCCTTGTGCGCGTGCCGTGCCGACCCCGAAACACCCCATCGCTATCTCACATTACCTTAATTAATTCAAATAAACACAACCCATAAAAACACAGCGATCAACAAATCTCCGTGACCGAACGCCGTCTGTTGATCTAGAGCAATCCTGGGGATGGGCAATCCTTAGAACATGCAATCTGTGAAAGCAAAAGTCTCGAATCAAAGTACAAAAATCGGTCTCGTCTTTTCTTAATCCATTTAACACAATATTCTGATGTAAAATCTTTTATCACCCCTTGCCGCTGTTTAATCGCCAAGTTAATTGCTAATTTGTTTTTAGATCTAATCAGCTGTGTATTTTATAACAGCTTTGTTGCGCTTTTTGCTGTACCCCGCAAAGTAAAACCATCAAAGGATTTTAAGCTGAAGTAGATCGTCTTAATTTCTGTTGCACTTTTCTCGGCACATGGTGGATTTATTTTCGGAATCGGCGTGAAGTAATGGCAGATTTCCACTGCTATCCCATACAATTAGCTATCATAACAAACCGAAACACAACGCTAAACAACTTGAGAACACTTTTATTTTTCTAAGGAATGCGTCCAACCGGAATTTACGTAGGGATGACAGCTTTAATAAATCGAAACCAGATGTCGACAACATTCCTAAATCGCGCCGCAAAACTCAAAAGAAATCTCAGACCGCGACCGATGACTGGTTTGGAGACGAGCTCATAAAAGGCGCGCGCATGATAGTGCAATTTCCACAGCTCATTCTGCAGTCCAGAGGAACACTTAGTTTCTATGGCCGCAAGAAACCGCAACACAAATTCTCGCAGTTTGCTATTCAATTGTTTTGTTCTACAAGCGTTGGATAAACAATCCACTGTGGGTGGCCAGTAGACGTGAAACTGTAAAAATAGCACCCAGTAGGGCATTTAAAAACAGAGTCCACACTTTGACTTCCACTGAGTGCAGACTGAAAGTAGAACAGACTGCTGCACTGAGCTAAGTGTGTTCTACAGTATTCAACAAACCAGCGGTGTTAATCTGACAGACAAGTGATTCGAGTGGACTGAAAGTATGGAACTCCAGCCCTTGACAAATGTTGACGCAGGAAGTGAGAGAAGTACAAATTTACAACTCTCAAACCACAGCAGAGAGAGCGACATGGACGAGACCGCGCCATTGGTGTTCCAAAACAATTTTGGTAATCAACCATTTGTGGGCTCAGCGCTCACGTACCCTATAAAGGGTCATGATGCGCACCTAGAACATTCAGACTTGAATCTAAACATGCATCCAAGAAGCAAGCCTTATCTCTCCGACGAAGTCAAGCCACCCTTTTCCTACATCGCTCTGATCACCATGGCCATAGAGAGCTCACCCTACCACATGAGAACGCTGAACGAGGTCTACGAATATATCATGACACGATTCCCTTATTTCAGAAAGAACCAGCAAAAGTGGCAGAACTCAATCCGCCATAATCTGTCCCTCAACGATTGCTTTGTCAAGGTTCCTCGGAGCTACTTTGGCAAACCTGGCAAAGGCAATTACTGGACACTTCACCCGCAAGCAGGGGACATGTTTGGTGCAGGAAGTTTTCTGCGCAGAGCAAAGCGCTTCAAGTGCCGACCGCCTCTGAAGCCCAACGAGCCTGCTTTTGTGCACAAAGTGGATTCTTGTCACCATTTCAGTCTATTTCAAACTATGCACAATGGAGTACCAACGCTAGGAACTGTTAGAGGTGTTCCGGCACTCGTTCTAAAGCCGCAAATCGAATTAGTCTCATCTCTGTTTCGCCCAACTCCTTACTATGTTCCCCCTGGAGACCCGGTTTGTTTGAGCAGTGCCGGAGTAATGTCACCAGCTGCCAATTTCAAGAGCAAGTCAGGTCGAGGATTTACAATCAGCGAGCTGATGGACTCGAGAGAAAACGGCGAGGAGAAAATTTTCACACCGATTGATGACCAGACAAAAGGGTTTTGCTGCTCTCCCGCGGCCTGCGTTCTCTGACCATCTCTAAAAAGTAGAGCAAGAGAAATCCGAAAATGGAACACTTCAAGTTATATGTCATGTCTGAGACTGTAAGACGCTAAGGAGAAGGATTCATTTGCCAAGAAGAAACAAAAGTCAGTTTGCGAAGACGTACGCTTGAGACCTGAAAGTGCTTCGCCTTCGGTGGTTGGTACACCATAGACCAGACCAGACCAGACCAGAGGAGAGCAAGACACCTTCATTGCATGTCTCTTGTCTCTTGACTAGCACTGATAACTCATACAGGTACCTAAACTCCATATAAATATGGTGAGAGAGTCAGTCATCCCTGTCTTGAGAACATATGGCCGAAGAGCTAAATATTTGTCAACGTTGTTAGCATTAAGAACTCGACTTTTCTATGGCAGAGACAGCCTTGAAGTATATTATTTAAAGAACGGTTGTAAATGTAATTAGTGGGTTCATAAATTTACCATCTTCAAATCGTTGATATAGCCGAGAACTCATTTGAATAGGTGTTAAAATAATTATGCCTGCATTCTTCGCGTTATTGGCAGAGTAAACCGAAGTGATTTCATAAGTTTAATCATCAGGAATCGAGATAGAATGAGAATTAAAAGAGAAAGCAATCCCACGCACAACAGATTGAAGATTCAAACATACGTTTTTCCTAATTAAGATTGTTAGTTAGCTAGTCGGATCAATTGATTGCTAAAGTAATCAGTTTGTTAAATCCAATTTAATAAAGTTTCCCAATACAAACAAAAAGTCAACCAGTACACATAAGCTTTTTTAAAACAAGATTTTACCAAGAAGGGGTATTTAGATTTCGTTGATTTATAAGCCGGTTTCTTAGAGATTTATTCCCAGTTTATATCCTAACTTGAGACAGATCTATTTTATATCATCAGCTTTCAGTGATATATTGACGTACATTCGATTTCGTCCTGGGCAATAATCTCGTATTCTCACACATATTTTAGCATTATAGTAAGTCAGAAAGATTTAAAATCAATTGCAAGATTAAAAATTTAACCTTTTGCGGCTAGAAAGTTGATCAATGTTAATTGATTACAATAAATTAATGCATTAAGAGTTCTACAAAATATTCCTTTGTCCACTGGGGAAACATATTAGGAAGTGGTGCTGGATGTTTGCACAGATCTTTTTTTTATCTCCTAGTACAATGCGTTGTACGGCCTCATCGTTGAACATTCTAAGCACTTTATTGATGCTAGAAGACCTTTGACTACAGAGTTTTGACTACAACTCGTTTTCAAATCATTTTATAAAATCTTTGAGCAGGCTTCAAAGATATACATTCACCATTTCAACCGTACACTCTTCATTGTATTTTAAAATCGCAAACGCTTGGTACCACTGCAAGACTGTAAATATATGGTAGACGAGTATTTGTTGTTTATTAAATTATGAAGAACTATAAAAAATGTCTAGTTGTTGGTGATTGCATGCTGTTCTAGTACAAGTTTATTTATAGCTGTGCTAACAAACAATCATAGTCTCCCACATTTTTCGTCTGTTCACCGCTTATCGCCCATGAAAGACGTCGGCGTGAAAACGGAAGGGAGTGTCGCAGTTACAGGAAGTGCACGAACCATTCCACAAACTTTTAACCTTTATTAAACTATCGTGATGCAATAAATGTACGGGGAATAGCCACTAACCACCTATCTCACTCTTAACCCTATCCCTGGAGTTAATCCGTTTGGAGAAAGCATGGATTTCAAGAGATTAATGCGTACATAAGGAATGTTACGGGAGGCGACAAGTCTAACAAAGGCTGTTTCGGAATATAGGCTATTTTTTTTATGGGAATTTCTTCAAAACGTCAGGAATCGGGGATGAAAATCAAAGTTTCTGGAAAATGTTTGGTTCTTGTTGGGATATAGCTCAGAAAATTCGAGACACATTCAAATCGGGAAAGTTGAGTACGTTCAAACAGCTTTTATAGAATTACCTCTACCCTCCAAAATTCAAATTTTGCTATAAACTGGATACCAAAGTAGGCGTGGAATTTTGTGCGATTATTGAATACTAAGAGAGCTCTGAAACTCCATAGATCTTTAGTAAGTGAAGGTGAATTGTATATTTGAATATTCATATGTTTTTCCAAGAGATTTGCGGAGAAAGTTTCGATGACAGTGCTGTCAAGCTAGCATTGCAAAGCGCCCCTCTTAACTTTAGCTATAATTAAGATATCACTCCAATCTCTGTCTTAGTGTCTAGATTTCATTGTTGTTCAAGAAAAACAAAACTGAAACCGAAAGTTCTTGTATTGACGTAAAAGGGTTATTTTTGAGGTTATAACCGGAAAGAAACTAAATCTATCGTTTCGACACCAATCTTGAAACAAAGAAAAATACGTGGGATAAATCCGGATGGCTCCCTTTACCTGACAGCGATTTGCAAAAGACAAACAATGTCTGTGATATAGATACCGTACTGTACCAGTGCAGGAAAAATGACATCATCTCAATAATATTTCAGTCCAACTCCTAAATAGAGCGGGATGCAAAATGAAGGCGTTGGCTAAAAACTGTAAGCTGTACATCTCCTCCGAATAGATAAGAATTTCCTGGAGAATGTTTCTACAGACTCTCCGCAACTTCGCCGAGATGGGATACAAAACTAAGATAGACGAAAACGCGGAAACACGCAATCGCGCAAGAAGAACGACAACAAAGGCCATTGTTCGTAAAATATATAGTCCGATACTTTATTCAAAAGCACTCTCGATGCCTCAAAATTAAATGTATAGCACATGTGTTTTATTCTTCTACCATGAGAGTCTGTGTGCATTTCTTCCACATCAATAGAATTTATATAAAGAGAACCGAGGGTTGTCGTTCAGTGTTTTATATACATGTATTTCATGATCGAGAATATATTTATATATATATGTTCGTGCTCTTATCAAAACCTGGCTCCGCTGAAAGCCGGATAACAGATTCATTTGTTCCTGCAGCGCAGAAGAGATCATTCAGCCATTCTGATCGACATCTATATATGAAAACGTAACATTTTGTACAAGATCAGGTACTTTGCCACTTTGAAAATGAGTCAGTTAGTCTTGAATATCATGTGATGTTGAAGAATTTATTTTATTTTCGTCTTTTGTGGAGCAGTACAAAGACTAAGAAGAAAATTTTAATTTAATTTCATATGTGCATCAGTTCTAGTATTCGTCAACAGCAGACAGACGCTATCGGATTTCAGAAGGATTTATTAAGAAACAAATATATTATATTCACTGTTTTAAATTTTACTTTTTCTTTGTTTTAAGCAATATCTATCTGATAACTGTTCATGAAGCATCTAGCTCTCACAATACAAAATTCACAGTGAATGGACAAGTATATTTGAGTGAGCGAAAACTAAAGTGGTCCGTGCCGGTTAATTTATCTTTCTCTCTGTCTCCACCCCTGTCTCACTGTCTATATCTCCACTTCCATCCACATCTGCATCTTCAACTCTACACTGATCTATCTCTATCTCTATCTCTATCTCTATCTCTGTCTCTATCTCTGTCTCTGTCTCTGTCTCTGTCTCTGTCTCTGTCTCTGTCATTGCCTCTTCATCAGCCTCTGTCCTTGTCCGTCTCTGCCTCTGCCTCTGTCTTTGCCTCTGCCACTGTCTCTACCTCTGCCTCTGCCTCTGCCAGCCTTGCCTATCTACACCTCTGCTTCTACCACTGTCTCTGCTTCTGCTCTTGCCTGTCTCTGCCTCTGTCTCTTCCTCTGCCAATGTCTCTACCTCTGTCCTTGCCTGTCTCTGCCTCTGCCTCTTCCTCTTCCTTTGCCTCTGCCATCTATACGATTGCTATTTCTTTTCCTGTCCCTTTCTCCGTCTCTTTTTCTGTGTAATTTCTCTGTGTATCTGGTTCTGTTTATCTTGCATGCCTCTAACATTACTCTACACAAGCATGTAATTGAAACTTGTAGAGGCGGCAGACGCAAGAAACAAGATGGCAAGCAAATGCTTGCGGGTGTATCAATTCTAACTGAGATTATTTTCTTTGTGAGGTAAGTCCTCTTCACGCCATAATGTAAATAATCTAACGATAATCTTCCTAGTTCCACTTGAAATATCTTATTCACGCTTTTCCGTATGTATTTTAAAAAGAGCTCAGGAAATACGACTAGACTTCAAATCCTTCCCGAAACTCGAAAGCAGACATGTGACTGCTCACTTTGAGTATTTGTGAGAAACCTCATTTTATATTAATAGAATGCTGCAAACTTTATTTAAGAGCTGAGAATTCTGCTTTTTGTGTTGTTCCCAAAAAGATAATTTGTTTGTTTGATTTCAATTAAATCTTGGAGCAGGCTTGCGAGCAGACGGCCACTGGTATCATCACACAAAACGAGGCCGGGCCTCTCGCGGATGGATCGACAGGAATCACGGATGTTGCAAAGTTTTGCAGGCACAAAATACCTCTCCAACTCTTCATTTTGTCAACAGAAATACTGTTGAGATTGCTGTCTACTAGATAATGAACAATTGTACGTGTTTTTTGGTTTAATGTAGTTTCACCGGCTTATATACACATGCAAGTTTTCATAGAAGCCAATGGAAAGGTTAGAGTCTGAAAATCTGGTCAGCTGACAGTTGTTATATAATGAGCCACCATAGTGAAAAAGCAGCAATTTAGATATCCAAAATATAGACAACTTACAGTATCTAATAGAGAGAAAATCGTGTTTTGATTATGAATTTGCTTTTGTGCATGCTTATCTATGTACAGGTCAGTCTAAAATCCAGCGGACAACTCTCTGAGAATACATTCAAAACTGAGTGCCAGATAACTTTAACACTTATTCTCAACTCATGTGCAGATGAGGCCCTGTTAGAGGTTTCAGGGATATCGGGATTATATAGGTATTGCTCGCAAAATAATATTCAGTTAAGGGTAAGGAATAAATACCAGCAAAATTATAGGGATATAAAAGGATAACGATTTACTTAATATTTTATTTAATATATATAAAGGATAAGGATATGCGAAATTATTGGGATTAAACGGGTAGGCGTGCTCGAAATCTTTTGGATTAAATTAAAGAGATATTAACCACCCGGTTCCCCTAAAAACGGCCTCGCAGTGTAGTATAAGGCGAAAACATGTGTGCTCATTCAAATCAACTTCCCGTTTTATTAAGGACGCTCGGCCATACTTTACTTGTATCTCATACTTTGTACACAGGAAATAAAAGTACCGGCATGACAAACGAAACGGCGATCCATCATCTCACCGGCTGACCCTGTCGTTTTACTTTTGCTTTCACTTCACTTTCAGCTCAATCTGAGTTGCATGTATACTTCGTCCCATTTTGCTTCTATCACAGAAAAAAGCATTGAACAAATTTACCGTATATTTGAATCAAGTTATTTGCGTTTGATAGATTTGTAGTCAACGGTAAGAACCAAAAGACAACATGTAGACAAGCACAAGAAAGAAATGATCGTGTCAAAATATTATGCAAAGCGAAAGTTTGTTTGTGACAGAGTATCGCCCCCTGTGCATCTGCGTTCCGAAAATTTGTTTCAAAAATATTTTCTTTGTACAAACAGTGATCAGAGCGGCTTGTGCTAACTGCAAATTACTCTTTTGTTTAACTGAAGCTACGCCAACAACTCCGTGAAGTCAATTGTACTGCATCAACAAACAGTTGAGAAGTGAACATTTTGTCAGTAATGTACGGTTTGTAAACCATTTCTAGTACAAACAAGTTAGAGAAAAAAAACTTCAGTACAAGTACAGTGAAACAGGTTCATAAATATTTGAACTTTGGAGTACAAACATTTGCCATGTTTTGTTATTCAACTTCTTGAGTTTTTGTTGCCAAAATAGCTGAGCACAAGGATTTTGCTTGAACAAACACTGTGTCCCGTACTGAATGATCGAAACTCAAAACAAACTTTTTCAAATTCAAAGTTCTGTTTTGCATTCCACTAAATGTAAATTGAACACAGGTTGAACTCTGAAACTGAAACATCGCCAGGCTTTATTAGACATAGAACCTTAATTATGAGAAATTTACGCGTACATTTAATATACATGTAGTGCATGGTAGAAAATTAAAATCACAGAATCGAGGCCAAAATCGGATCGCTAGATGCCACTGTCAGTTTGCAAAATCTCTAGGTCAGTCACCACCAGTAGCGTGAGTTGTTGTATATTTAAGTCTTGAAACTGAAATTTGCAGCGGCAAATATTTAAGAAAACTGTGCGGTGGTTTCATTACACAAAAATAGAGTCGAAACTACTATGATACAATCCGGCAACAGTAAAAGTGTTTAAAAATCTGCGACACATGCAACATAAACTACACATGTAGTCTAGAAAGACTTCTACCTATGTCTATGTTTCATGATGAACTTAAATAATCGGCATGGTTTATTAGCGGCAACATCAGATTTTGCTTGCGTTTGAATTTATGCCCAAAGGAATTTATGGATAAAGCAAAGTTTATTTTTAAAAGTTAAACGTAACAAGGAAAACAAAACAAATTGCATCTGGAGATGGGACGGGTGAAGCGAGAATTGACAGAATCAGGAACCTAGGGCGGGAAAATAGCAGAAAACGAGCACTGCTGCAGAAATTCTAGATCCATTCTTTTCGGTGCTCAGAATCAAGAAAACTGGTTTTCACAAAAGATTACTTCAGTATCCTGGTATAAATATGTACCTTTCTTTGAGTAAACAGCATGTTTTTCGAGATTTAGGCATTTCATCCTGCCGAGATGAAAGGAATGTAGGTCGTCTCGTGCAGGCTCAGAAGGGGTCAACCGTAGTTACACGTCTCGCAGGGTGTCAATGTAAATAAGGGCTGCTAGACAAAGACTCATTACTCCTCACTGATTCCTCGTGTGAAATAACATGTTGTTTGGTTATAATTCAAATTCGGCTAAAGTTGATGACACTGCCTGGATTTTCGGCAGAAAGTTACCGATGTTCATAGCGCAGCGGGGCTAAAGCATTAAATGTGGACGTGCAAGAAAGAAAATGAGTTGAACAGACGTTTTTCCAAAGAACACACAAAAATTGTTTACTTTTCAGGTTTGTTTTGGAAGAGAAACACAGCTAGAAATTTGCTAAATATAAATAACCACATCTGTCCATGACTCGCGAGCACGTCCCATATGCATTACCAAGAAATATTTTAACAAGTAGCGAATCAGTGGAGATTATCTACAGTTCTGGAGGTTGATGACTTTCGCAGCTGACTGGATCGGGAATTCAAAAGCGAATTACCGTGCATTAAGACACAAATATTGCACGGAAAAATCAGCAAAAAATTGCTCGAACTATTGAAGATTTGTTTACGGTTGTTTTTAAGATCAACAGATACGCCGGAAAATATAGTGGGTTTTTAAAAGGGGTAAACGTGGAAAGATGTATCAACGACTAGATCTGTTCCAAGATACTACGATATTTTCCTAACAAACTGTCACATCAAAACATGGGATAAAGCACTGTTAAGTGTACATCTTTTCAGTATCAATTTCGTAACATTATAGCTCTACTAATAGACAGCAGAAAACTAAATAGATGTTTCAATGAATTCTATCCGGATCAACAAAGGACGACGGTCCATCTTACAGCTCTAAACGACAACGGTTCAAGTGTTTCGCCAGATGTCTTGTTGACGTTAATTTACATTAAAAACAACCAAATTGAGACTATTTTCTCTGCCGTCTGAGCCAAAGTAAATTATCCTTTTATTGTTTCTGGACACCATGTTAGTTTTATGAGCGTGGCAATTCCATTAACGAAGCCATCAAATCGGCTTGCGATACCAAATTCCGGCGTGTGATGTAGCGCGGGGATCTTTATACAGACCCGGCAAACACTTAATCAATTTTAACTAGCCTCTAGGTCGCTTTTATCTTGAATCAGATCTCTATAATTACAGTGAAAATATAAACTAACAACCTAAATACCCTTAATTGCTAACCTCCAGCGCTTGGCGCACATGAGAAGGACCGATCAAGCACTCATTGCCTGAATAATTAGTTTTTCAAATCAATCTTGGTACAGCGCAAGAAAATAATCGTCATTTTCGCGTGGCCTATGCCCACTCATCGAATATCGAAGGTCGAAGGTCAATGATTGAAAATGAAATGTCCGAAGAAATCTCACCCTTTGAATTTTCATACTGGATTCATAGCTATGATTGTATGAATTTGGTCTGTCGATTTATCTCTTTATGAGCACGTCATATACCGACAGTGTAGTGACGATTCAGTCAATGGCGACATGGCCTAAACCCTTAAAACTGGCGGTTAAACTGCTGTTTTCGTTATTATTTTCGCTAACTGGCAAAGTAGGTCAAAATCCTTTCTCTTACTGTTGTACAAACATTTTGTCAAAATCTTGTTCGGATTTTGTAAAGGAACTCGAAGTTATTTACAAAAATGTTAGGTTTTCTGCTGATCAAAAGATCACCTCTTCCAAGTACAGTGACCTTTAATATATATCCAAAGCGTATCGACGGAAATGTTATTTGTATTTCATAATTTGTTCCTTGCCACCAAAGAGTTTGTGTGCCAAATATTGAACTTTTTTAAAAAACAGCTTAAAGTAGTGTCCTTCATATGGGGG